>JAHWFO010057280.1:24417904-24464465 GCA_023313115.1 Rhysida immarginata | reverse complement strand
GGTTAATTTCTTTGTAATAAATGTTTGTTTCTGCTTCACTGCTAAAGCTCCTCCTTGGATTGTTTACAAAATTTTATTTGGTTTAGAATAATTTCTTACATCTCTCTAAAGATTTTAATAAAAAAAAAAAAGATTTTTATTTATTTATTATTTTTTATAACTATCCCCCTTAAAACGTGAGTCATTAAGGCATGCAGCAATATAAACTTTATTGTTTCCAACAAACGAAAAAATACTGATTGCTAAAGTCCAAGATGGAAACAATGAAGATTAGACCAATTGTTTCAAATCCTAGACCAATCAGAAAGCCGAATGCCAGCCACACACATCTCAGTTTTATATATAAGATTACTTTTTATAATTATTTCCCTTGACAATCATTAAGGCAAGCATCGTAGCTGACGAAAAAGACAGGCAATGGCACTAAATCACGGCCTTCTAGAAACTACCAGGCCTGAACATGGAAAAGTTAAACATTGTTACGTCGAACCGGTGGTGCTCGAAGCCAACGAGAGACAGGCCAGGGCACTCAAAAGTCACATGATCATCAAATCTATCCATCAAATTTTTGCAGTAATCCTAACGGAAAATTTGAAAACAAACATTCTGAGTCAATATCTTGATCCTATGACCTATGCTTTGCTGGTTTCTGATTTTATTAAATAAGACAAACGCACGGCAAGCGTCACACAGCCGAGGGAAGCGAGGCCAACTACTAGTCTTCCAATTGTCGCCGGTCTCTAATAAACGCTGGATTTCAAAATTAAGATTGCTAAATCAGTACCTACTATTATTATTTCACTGGTTAATAATAATAGTAGGCACTGGCTAAATAAACGCCGGTCTCTTAATACACGCCGGGGATTCTCTTCCACGCGGCAGTTCACGTGAACCGCTTTCGGAGTTCATGTGTATGCGGGCTTGAGGGGATTCCGAGCACACTGCTTTGAGGAACTCCACAAACCACTATTTTTTGGGATTGGGTCTTTGGATTTCAGGTGTTTGAAATTCAATTTACTTACTACAGCTCTACAGTATTTTGCATCTTCATGGAGCAATTTTCTGCTATTATTTGCGATGCCGACTATTAAGACTGAGGGTATATTTTTGACATGAAGAGTCAGCAATAACAAATGCAAAGAAAGAGAGGTCGCAAAACAAAGCGTTACTTGAACACAGATCATGTTTTTCATTCTACTGTGATATTATTGATGTGCCAGGAGAAAATTTAAAAAACAAAGAAAATAGAAATCAATAGAAGCAGATTTTTAATAGAATTTTCATTTCTTTCTTTTGGTGCTGTTATGTCTGTATTATTAGACGATTTTCCAATTTTTGAATAAATAATCAGAAAAACAATTTTCCTGTTTTTAAAATTTCATCGTATTGATTTATAAGTTTCGGAACAAAACTATTCGGAAAAATTATTATAAAAAATTTTTAAATGTACTGATTGATTCAATTATCTATTAAAACTCACTCAAAACATTTGAACCAGTTGCTTATCGAATGGCTTTGACCATTTTTTAAATCTAATAATCCTGTGATAATTTGGCAATATAGGTACAAAAATTGATATTTACATTTTTATTTTGCCATGCTTAAAAGAATTAAAAATTAAATAAAACTGTTAAATTGAATACCAAAATCCAATAGTTTATTTTATTTAAATATCTAAACATGACTACTGACTATATTTAATATTATTTATAAATTTCAATTTGCACATTATTGATATTATGCATAGATTATCAGCATATCGAAATGCACAGTTCATCTATAAAGATATCTTACCGCATTCTCTCACCATTTCTCTCGATTCTCCATAAATTTCTCCATTAAATAACCTGTCAGTCAAATTTTCCGTTAAATTGGTGATCTAGAACAATCTCTAAAGAATCAGCTGTTAATGAATGTTAACGTCTACTGCATCACATAAGTATAGGAATTACACCCTTCGTTGGAACAAACGAAATTATAACCAAAGGCGTAGAGAGTTGATGCAGCTTTATCACACTTTGATAACTCGAGTTTCCAAGAAAATCGAAAACTGTTCCCTCCTTTGATTTGCAGCCTTTGAAACGCGAAAGGGCAGAAGGTATTTCTTCGGATAAGCTCTGCACCATGGAAGCAAGGGTTCCAACAAAACCCTAATCAGAGCATGTTCGTGGAGGTCACGAGACACCTGTTCTTACATCCGATTTTTCTAAATCAAATATCCCACTCTGCCTTTCTAGCCACCAGCGGAGGGAATAGGAGAGAGAGAGAGAGGAAGAAAAAAAAGTGAGAGAGAGAGAAAGGAAGAAACCCAGAAAACCCACTAACGGTCATTTAACGCTAACCGAAGAATCACGTGACGGCCAGTGCACACGTGGGGGTCCATGGAGAAAGCGAAGGATTTCACAAGTCGAAAAACCAAACGGGAGAAGAAGAAGGAGACGGGAAAAAAATGGCGGGAGAGGGGGCGGAAGAATGGAAGCGTTGTCCTAATGCGTCCCATGGGAGAGCGGCTGGTAGGGGGGCGGCCATATTGGCCAGTAAAACCCTTCTAACGACCACCACCCACTCACTCAGATCCCTTTTTGTTCCCTCGCCTCCTCCCAACTCCCCTTCCACCCTTCTGCTCAAGACCGTCATTACAGTGAAAGCTCCCGCTCATTAACAAAGATTTCTTTGGCTACAAATGACTCGGAATCTCCTTCTCTTCAACCCCATTACAAGGCACGGATAAGACCTCATTAGTACTGACGTCCACCGAAGGGAGGCGCTTCCCTCGCCACAAAACCCACAATCACACACAGACACACACATACAAGGGCTTTCTCTGCTCTTCAACTCATTTCTCTCCGTCATTAACAAAACCGAAGGAGAAGAGGCCATGATTCGTTCATATTAATCACTTATTTCCTTCGCTGGGGCCACGCTCATATTAGGTTCTAATCTCACAACAAGAGATGAAGAAAGTAAGTGTGGGATGAGATAAAAGAAAGGAGGAGGAGGAGGAAAAGGAGCAGGGGGATCTCGTTAGCGATTCATTCGCTCTAGCGGGGTTGTGTCCACTGTTGAACGCACGCTTCCTTAAGCGCCAAAGGAGATCCGCACGGGATTTTCGTTGATTTTCACTTTTCAAATTTAACGGATTTTTCCCTCCTTCTTATTTTCGAAGAGCAAAACTTTAAAAAGAGAAACTTGACAAGAGGAAGGGATAAAAATTTGAAAGGACGAATTCTGAAACGGAGGGAGATTCTCGGAGAAGAAAAAAAAAAAGAAAAAAAAAAGGAAAGAGCAAAGGCGGGAAAAAGGTTTGAGGATAGAAACTGATGAAAAGGAAAATAAAAAGAAGTGGAAAATGAATTTTAAAAAATAAAGAGATGAACAATTCCAAATTTTAGAAGGGAGGAAAACAGTTTTTAAACCTGAAATTTAAAATTCTCTTTAGCGAAAAGTTCTTCGCATACTTTTATTTGAAAAAAATAAAGGAAAATTTTATTTATGTTTTTTTTCTAGCATGAATTTTTAAAACCAAAAAAGTTTTTCAGATCAGCTTTATTTTCATATAAAAACACATAAATCAGTGTGCTACAATATTAAAATAAAATATTAGAAAAATAGCTAGTTGTCATACGCTAGTAATTTCGGAAGTTTTCGTAGGTTGACCAAATTTCTAGTGAAAGGAGACCCTAACTCCACCTTACGGAAGGTTTCTATACAGTGATAAAAAGTTAAGTATTGTTACGTGCCAATTATGGCACGTACAGCCAAAGGGGGGAATGAGCTAAGATTATTGGGTCAAATAAGATAAAAGAAACTCCCCGCGAACAAAGGGGTAGGAGGGAGAACATTAATTGTAAAGATGGGTCTCAAACGACTCTTCTACAAGGTCGCCCAAATTAACAGTAATGCTGGGACCCTCCCAAATAGATGCCACTCAAAAGCTGATTAATTAATTTAAATGAAAAAGGGTTGCATAAAATTAACAGGGAGGGAATCCAAGCAAAATTGACTTTTTATTGCAACAAAATTGTAAAATTCAATGTACAAAACTAAATAATTATACAGGGTACGTAAGGTATTTGAGGACACACCTTCGTTTGGCTACTACTGCGCTATAGTAAATTGTATGTCCTTTCCGTTTCCGGAAAGCAAAATGGCGGACAATCAAGTAACACAAATCATGAAGAGACATGCAATAATCGTGACAATAAAGACAGAGCCTAGCGATTTAGAGATATCACGATTTCTAAAGGTCGCAAGATCATTCGTCCACAAAGTATGGAAGGAGTTGGAGACCGAAGATGGCAATGCTGCACCAGTAGCAAAGCGTATAAAGCATGCCTCACGCTCTGACATCATCAGAACACCTGAATTTATTCAGCAAGTGCAGCAGGCCATCGATGACAATCCCAGAACATCCATGAGACAACTTGAATCTCCATGTGTCGGAAGGAACAATCAGAAATGTTGTCCATGAAAACATCAGATATCACTCGTATGTTATGCGAAGAGGTCAGTTTATGTCAGACAAAACACTGGAAAACCGCCTACTCAGATCGAAATCCGTGATCGAAAAACTTTGACCAGAATCAAAAGGTGAACAGAAGAAATGACAGATGGTTATGTGCAGACCCTTCGAAAGTGCCACGAGTCATGCACACGAAATTTCCTGCAACTGTCATAGTTTAAGGGGTTGTCAGCAGTGAAGGACATGTGATGCCTCCATACTTCTTTCTCCAAGGCCTTAAAATTAACTCTGCGGTCTAAGTTGAGACCTTGAAACAACTGTTAAGCCTTGGATAGACACGATACCTAACGGAAGGCCTTACATGTTTCAGCAAGACTCTGCCCCAGCACACAAGTCTCGCATGACACAGGAATGGATGGCCGACAACTTCCATGATCACGGAACCCCTAACCTTTGGCCTCCTAACTCCCCTGACCTGAATCCGTTGGACTACTACGTATGGAGCGTTGTGGAGAGAGAGGTCAATGAACACCCCTATAACACCAAAGATGAATTGAAAGCTGCCATTGTTCGAGTAATGACCAATATGAACCATGACCATTTGATTCGCGCATGTCGACGGTTTCGATCTCGCATTGAAGCAGTTATACAAGCTGAAGGTGGATTCATTGAATAGCCATATAACAAGAAGGTTTCTTGTGTATGCTTATGATATATTTCGATAATAAAATTATTATCTCGACTTATATCTGTTTTCTTTCTTGACGTGAATCTGTCCTCAAATACCTTACGCACCCTGTAGATTATTTAAAATTTGATTCATGTATAAACCAAATCATAAGCACAAGCAACTCCTGAGTTGATTGAATAATTCACTGTAAACCACGTCGGAAGCTCCCTTGCAGAGCGAAGCAATGTCACGACGGCACAGGGATAAAAGGGCAAATCGCAATCCTGCTTGGAAACAAAAAGACAAAAAAAGTTAGTGGATGAAGTGATAAATCGGAATTCAGGTAAAACTGCCGTGGGGCAAAAAAGGAAACAAAAACATCTAATAAACGACAAATTGTAGAGAGCAAGCTCGAGTCACCACAAGAACGATGATGAAGCCAGTCGGTTAAAGCGTCAACATAGGTGCCAACAAAACAGAGTAACAGCGAGTGAAAGATACGGCTGGACAGAAATACGAACCCCAGGCTAGGTCTAATACGTTAAGGAATAAAAAAGAAGTGGCGTGGTAAAGGACAAATGGACCAGGAAAAGAAATTAAAGACTAAAGCTGGTGAAAGCAAAAACTTAGCAGAAAGAGGAGAGAGAAAAATATTAAACCAAAGTAAATTAAAGGAAGTTAGCTTACCTCAAAAGTCCAAACAAAATTAACATAAGCCTTATATGACAACAGGAACAGCAACTAAACAATGAATAGGTAAAACACGGCAACAATGGGATCTACGGCACAACGAAGACGGACAACACATGAGGAGCCGGAAAAATGAGGCAGGCAAAATTGCTAGTGAGCGTAAGACCAGAAAGAGAAAACATTGGTTAAATACGAGCAAGAGGGAACAAATTCATAAGTAATACAGTAATGGGGTTGCACAATCCTCGCAAGTCATTAGAACAGTGCAGAACAATGAAAATAAAGAATCTGTTGGGCGACGATTGCCCTTCACGAATCAGGAAAACTGCTGTTGAAGGGGGAAAGGTTTCCACCCAAAGTAAAACTCACGACTAGGCGCTTTCGAAGTGGCTGGTTCCTTCGATCCACAAGAAATCCAGGATGTTGAGTTCCGTCGATGCAACTGATGCAAATTACCCGTAGTGGGAATTTAATTTAACTAGCTGAAAACCCGGCGTCGCCCGGGACTTTACTTATCCTCTTGTTGGAGTGACCTGCCTCAGATTAAAATATCCATTTTCACCGCCGGAAAATATCACTGGATACTTTAGATCTCATCTTTCCTTCGAAGTTTCCCTGACGTAGAAGTTCTTATACCCTTCTGCTCTAGACGAAGCTCCCGTTGTTCAGATGTTCCCGATGCCCATTTGTCTTTTAGCTGCAGAGTTTCCTAACCAATACTCCTTCTTTCTCTTTCTCTTTCCTTTCCAAACACACAAGCAAATACACAAACTTTTGTCAGTCGTCTGGACATTTGCTAGAGGGCTCAAAGGAGACACGTGTTTATCCTTTGCCTTCTTGATAGACACTTCCCTATCCTTATCGTCTGCTATATTCAACAGCATAAAACGAATGTTTTTGTCATTGCATCATAATTTTATGCTCATTCTATCCTGCTATCCTATTCTCGAGTTTTTGAAAACAAAGTTCGGAAGTTGGTAGATCTGCTCATGAAATGTCAAATATTGGCGAGACTCAGTGGCTTTTACGTACATCTTTTACTGTGGCTAAAAGAAAAATTGCCTCCCAACCAAATTGACGATATTATTACTGCAGAAATTCCTGATGTCATCAGTGACAAAAAACTACACGACACAGTTGTCAAAAACATGATCCACGGGCCATTCGGGCACACAACAAACGCAATCATCCCCGTGCATGGACGGTAAGTGAACCAGGAAGTATCCCCGGGCGCTACTGATGCTAATTATCTCCAATCTTACAAAATTTGAATAAAACAAACGTCAATAACTATTCACAAAGCAAAAATAAAATCCGAATTGCAAAGCAAATCGAAGTCAGTGAGAATAGCCAAAACGTATTAATATCAACACGAAACCAAACAACAATAGCATCGCAAATTAAACAAATCTAAACCCGTAAAACACAGAAGATAAACATCAATAATTATACGACAGGTAACCTCTTAGGGCCTAGATCAGACGTGTCCGGCGCGTCAAACAATAACGCTAAGATGAAGTTCGGCAGACACGACCTAAAGTGCGTTTTAAACACAGTTTATTTCTTATATTGTGGTTTTAAAATTAAGGCAGTACCATCTAGTGACAAAGTTCAGAACTAAAGTGTTATTATTGGTAACATTAAAGTTATTAGGTTTGGTCACTTTACAAAATATTGGGCAAACTATCCAAAAAGTGGTAAACGGTATGGTATTTATCTCTAATTTATCTAATCGCTATTTGCCTTTATTCCCTAAGCCGCTGTTGAAAACTGTGTTGAATAATAAAAATTCTAAGTAATGGTTTAAGAAAATTAGGTTGCAATAACTGAATGAAAATACTTTTTTAAAATTTGAAAATTGACATTTCAAAAATCAGATAAGTCATCATATAATTTTATATTCAGATTCATGATTTTACTTTTCAAATGTAAAAACCATGTTTTCAATGAAAGCATATTATATTTTAAAGAATAAAAAATTTCTTTGCTGTCCAAAGTTTATTATACAAATAAAAATATTGCAACAATTAAAATTCTTCTGCTCATCCTAAGTTTAACAATAATACTGTCTAACAATTGAAACAATTCCTTTTCGATTAGCCAATAAGATCGCCTGAAGCTACACAGACACACACATACAGACTTTTGGTTTTATATACAGGGTGAATACAAAAGTCTGAACCCCCTTTTATTTTTTGAACCGAAGCAGATATGTCAATTTTGATGAATCCAATGAATAGGAAGTTGTGGGTGACCTATTCCATGATGCACTTTTCATCATCCCAAATATGCAAATTAGAACACATTCAAAATTTATCTCAAAACCGTAAGGGACAGAGAAAAAAACCCAATTGCAAACTTGTTCGGCATAAAAAAACAAACTAAACAAAAAAAATCATCCAAATCGACCAACCAATCACCCACAATCACGTGATGAACTGTTTGTTGCTTACAAACAGTCACACTGCACAAGGAAAACTGAATGTTGATATTTCCACTATGTAAAGCATGCAAATCAAAAAATTAACATAAATTACTATATTCACATTCACTTTCATGCGCAAAAGCAAATAATCACACTGGGGAATCAATGTGTGATGTGGATTGTACAATGACATTGTGGTATGCATGAAGCGACGTATCTCAGTACACAGTCTGGCAAACAGATGGTCGAATCTGAGTCTGGAGGATGTCCGGAGAATACTCCATGCCCATGTATGAAGTTCGGAGGAGGCGGTGTCATATTTGAAGCCTTTCCCTAACAAAAACTATACTGCCATCATAGTGATTATAGTTTGGGATTGAACCATTCCTGTACCAATCTGACAATGCTCCTTATCGCAAAGCAAGATGTGTGCAGGAACTGTTTGAAGAGAGATGATTTAGCATGGAATCCCGATATAAATCTCATTGAACACCTGAGGATGAATTGGAGCGGCGATATCAATAGCAAGACCACATCCTCTAACATGATGTCTGAACTCTTTAGGAAGAATGGAAGAGAATTCCTTAAGCTATCCACCAAAGCTTGATTGAAAGTGTTTCATTGGAGTAAAGGAATACTCATTGGAGTTCATTGGAGTACATTGGAGTAAAGGAAGTGCTCATTGGAGTTTCTTCTTATAGGAACTGTGGTGTAGAATTGCCTGTATATGAAGGAAAACCCTCTTTCCACAAAAGAACGTTCGAGATATGGAATGCCGGATACATATTTCGAACGCTATGCCTTCATTCTCAACGGCAAGTTTAGAGTACTAAATACAAGGTCTTTATAATTAAAGTTCCATTTTGACATGGCCATAAAAAACCTACTGGACCAAAAGCTATAATACTTGGTAATATTATACAAGAGGGCATGGGAAGTTCATACCCACCAAAAAAAAAAATTAGTTCAAAAGGTCACTGTTAAGAAAGTTTGTTTCATTTTCTGCCACTAGGTTTATTTTGTCTTTTTTTGGCCTCGTTTTCCTATGTAGTTAGTTGCGATATGTTCTCATTGTAATAAAGAACTGTTTCTCCCGCCTCCTTTTGTTCTTCATATGATGATCTCCGAGGTTTCATGAATCAACGCAACAAACAAAACATGGTCCTTCCAGCCGGATAGTAAGAAGTCGTCGAAGCGAGATCATCGTTGCGAACTCAAGTGATTTAAAGTGACTTTTTCCTGTTTTCTGGAATCGTGCCTTTGTTTCCTGCCCGCTTCGTCTTCCCGCTGCAACTCAAGCTGTTTTCCCGCCCAGGCTGTTCTCGTTCGTTCATGCCTGTAAGTAACGCTATCGTCTCATTCTCTTTTGCCTCTTGTTCACGTTACTGCTCAGCGTTTTCTGCTGCTGCTGTTTTCCAATTGTTGCCTGCCCTCGTCTTGACGCCATATTGCTTTCTCGCTCCTATGCCCAAGGTCAAACCTCTCCTCCCGTATTGTTAATTCTACAAGTAGCGTTCATTCCTTTAAGACTGTGCCTTCTTCTATTGCATTTTTATAACGGAGCAGAAGAAAAAACGTGCTGCCATTAAATCGCAATTGACTCGATTTGAGAACTATTTGCAAACTATACAGATTTCGAACCCAGCACCTGGAACTTTGCTTGTTGTTGTTTACACTCAATTGCGCGAAAGATTAATTCATGTAAAGACTCTGTTTGCTTCTTTCACCGACGTGCAACTTGAGATTGATACCCTCACTGAGGACACCGATGGAGAATCTCATATTTTTGACTTTGAAACACGTTATTTCCAAGCGATCTCCACGGCTAGTCTCCTGTTGGAACAAAACGCTCCTCCCCCTCCATCACCGGCCGCTTCCGTTAATGAGGCACCAGGCATTCTCTCATCTTCAACTGCAGCTCCATCTGCTGTCAGCCAAGTTAGTTCAATCTGAGTCCTTCCCCGAGGAAATTCGAGTTTTGCAAAACCCCAACGCATCTCTGCGTTCAAGACTACTCAGCCTTTCACCTTTTCTTGACGCTCAGGGTCTAATTCGTGTCAGAGGCAGACTTGGTAATTCTGCATTTTCTCACAATAAGAAGCACCCTCTTCTTTTGTCTGACAAACATCCCTTGTCAGGGCTATTGGTCACGACTGAGCACCTTCGGCTCCTGCATGCTGGTCCGCAATTGCTCCTGTCTTCATTAAGAGACAGAGTTTGGATAACTGGAGGAAGAAATCTATGCCGGCAGGCTGTGCATCGTTGCGTGAGATGTTTCCGTGCCTCCCCACGAACTGTCCAACCTTTGAAGGGCGCTCTCCCAAAGCATCGCGTTGAGGCCACCTTCCCGTTTTCTTCTACGGGTGTTGATTATGCAGGTCCGTTCCTCTTGAAGTCGAAGAGTGGTCGCGGAGCAAGGCCTTTCAACTGCTATGTCTCCCTTTTCGTTTGTTTTGCTACACGAGCTATTCATCTTAAGCTTGTTTCTAGCTTAACATCGGAGGCGTTCATACTTACCCTAAAAAGATTCGTCGCACGGCGAGGTTGCCCTGCACACATTTTCTCCGACAATGGCTGCAATTTCGTCGGCTCCAACCGCATTCTGAAAGAACTTAGTGCCCTCCTTAACAGCAATGAAGACTCCCTTTCCATAGCCGCTTCTACACTTGGAATTGCCTGGCATTTTATCCCCAGTCACTCCCCTCATTTTGGAGGGCTGTGGGAAGCTGGCGTTAAATCTGCAAAACATCATTTAAGGCGAGTGCTTGGCAATGTATCGCTTACTTTCGAAGAGTTTTCTACTCTCCTTGCACAGATCGAGGCTGTACTCAATTCTCGTCCCATTACCCCTTTATCCAGTGATCCTGATGATCTTAGCCCGCTTACTCCTGGACATTTCCTACTGGGCAGAGCACCTACCTCTATCCCTGATCCAGATGTGACCCATTTTCCTTTATCCCGATTGTCTCGTTTCCAGCATATTCAAAGTCTTGTGCAACATTTTTGGAAGAGGTGGAGTTCAGAGTACATCAGCGAACTTCAGCAAAAAACGAAGTGGAAGCATAATTTGTCAACTCTGAAGCTGCGCACTTTAGTCTTAATAAAGGACGACCATTTTCCTCCAGTGCATTGGAGACTTGGACACATTGTCCAGTTGCATCCTGGTAAGGAGATCCTTTCAAGGCAGGGGGGGGGGGGGGGTTTTATGATAAGAAAGTTTGTTTTCATTTTCTGCCACTAGGTTTATTTTGTCTTTTTTTTGGCCTCGTTTTCCTATGTAGTTAGTTGCGATATGTTCTCACTGTAATAAAGACGTTGTTAACTGTTTCTCCCGCCTCCTTTTGTTCTTCATATGATGATCTCCGAGGTTTCATGAATCAACGCAACAAACAAAACAGTCACCACCAGCATGGAATGGCGCTCTATGCAATATTCGTATACGAAATTAGACATGAAGACACAGGTTAACAAGTCTTTAATCGTTACTAAAATTAGTTACATGTTCAATTTACTGAAAAGCAGGTTACACCGGATTACTACGTTCTCAACTGTAGCTCGTAGCATATCAGGAGGAATGTTGCGCACCTATCGGCATATCGTATCTTTCAGTTCCACCAAATTCCTGATTGTATCACCAAACACAGCCAGAAGTCACAGAGGTTGATATCTGGCGACCGGGGTGGCCAAGAAAGGGGGAAGTTCGGCCTATAATCCGTTCATCTGTGAAATGTTGCTGAAATAACTGTTTGACACATGTAACAATATGAGGTGGAGCCCCATCCTGCATAAAAATCGTTGTGTATCACAAAACTTCTTAGCATCGACGCCATGCGAGCCCATCTTTCGACTGCTCTTCAAAAAAATACGGTCCAATTATGACACAACACGGTAACTTTAGGAGAATGCAATGGAATTTGGTGGAGAACATGAGGGAGACTGGTGGCCCAAATCCTGCAGTTATGGGTGTTGACATCCCCATTCAGGTAAAAATGGGCCTCATCCGTCCACAAAATGTTCCATGGCCAATGCTCGTCCACCTCCATCCGTGCAAGGAATTCCAATGCGAAGGTTTCTCTACGAGGAAGATCGTTAGGTTCGAGTTGTTGGACAAGGTGGATTTTGTATGGGTAGTATCGCAGCACTTTACTTACGATCTTGTACACAGTACTCAGTGGTAAGTCCATTCGACGTGCAACAGCACTTACGCTGCACGCCCCTTGTGAGGTATCCATTTTTGCTTCCTCTACGGCTACTGAAACAGCCTCCACAGTTGCCTCAGAGACGGGTTTCCTTCCTCGGCCAGGTGCTACCGATAACAAACCTGTGGCTTCAAACTTCGTCATCTTCTTCTTCAAACTCTACGGTGTCATTGACCCCCGACATACATGTATTCGTCGAACGGTACGATAATGTTGCAAAGCCTGCCGTACATTGCTATTGCATTCATAATGACATTTAACCAGAAACGCACGGTCTTGCATGGTAACAGGCATCGTCGACTAGTAACAAATGAGGCGTACTGACAACGAGGCTCCCTTTCTTATTTCTGAAAACCAAATGACTTGTAAAGCGCATGTACATAAACCACATTGTTAACCTTTGTCTTCGTGTCTGATTTCGTATAATATACGAATATTGCATAGAGCGCCATTCCATGCTGGTGGTTACCTTTTGAAGTAATTTTTTTTTTGGTGGGCATGAACTTCCCATGCCCTCTTGTATAATATTACCAAGTATTATAGCTTTTGGTCCAGTAGTTTTTTTTATGGTCATGTCGAAATGGAACTTTAATTATAAAGACCTTGTATATCTAAACAATATACAATATTATAACCATAAAATTAATCTAACAATAGATGCTCAACTAGATTTAAGTCCTCTTCTAACCATTCACGTACAATTCCAGTTGTATGAGATGTCGCATTGTCGTGCTGGAAGATGCCGCCATGCCTAGGAAAAACAATGTCCATCACTGTCCTCAAGGATTGATACGTAATTAAAATCGATTCATACTGTCATTCACAATGATGAGCACTCAGAGAATGCCACGAAAACATTCCCCAGACCATAAGGTTGCCGTCCACTAATGATTGAAGGGTGTTTGTTTCCTGACGTTTCTCACCGTATGTGCCAACATTCATCCATCTGATGGAGCATAAAACGTGATTTATCCGAGAAGACAACCATTTCCCAATTAGTGGATGTTCAGTGTCGGTACTGCCGTGCAAATTCCAGTCTCTTCCGCCGATGCACAGTCGTTATCATTGGTGTTGTCGCCATCCGTCTGCTGCGGAGCCCCAAAATGGACACACTTGTGGGAGCCCCTGGTTCATTTGGGCAGTAATTTGCTCCACTGTAGCACGTCGATTCGCCCGAACGCACCGCCGCAGCCGCAGTTCCCCTCTTGCAACTATGGCTCGTGGAGCATCACAATTTCCATGTCGCTTATTTTCTATAGTGCCGTTTTGCCATGCGCGGTACAACTTTTACCATAGCAGCACGCGAACTGTTCACAAACTCCGCAGTTTCTGAAATGCTCCCACCATTGGTCCAAAAGCCAACAATCGTTCCTTTTTGTACGTCTGATACAACGCTCTATTTCTGCATTGCGACAATTGAAATGTTTTTCGAATTCCTTTAACACACAATATACACTGACTGAGCAGAACTCATGGGACAGCAGTTCGCTGATTCGCGATCGGACACCACGTGTATTCCACGCCCCCTGGAGGCCTAGTGGGCGACCGCAATTGTGTGAGACCTTCTGGGAAGTGGCTATGTGTCTGATTCATGTGAAATGCAACGTCGTCGTGAGTTGACGGCATTCGAATGGGGCATGGTGGTGTGTGTCCGACGCATGGGAAGTTCGATTTTGGGGGTCATGCATGAATTCGGCTTCACATGTTCAATCGTGTCTAAGGTGTACTGAGAATGGTTGGAGGAAGGCGTAACAGTCCACAACAGACACCATACCGGGCGTCCAGCCACCCTCGATGACTATAACTGGCGACACCTGGGACGAATGGCCAACAGAGACAGGAGGGCCACAGAGCGACAAATCACGGACCAATTCAACGTCGGCCACGCTAGAAACGTCTCCCAGTGGAACATGCGTGCCCTCGATTATGGAAGTCATCGCCCTTTACGGTACCACTGTTAACCCCGCGTCATCGGACACTCCGGCGTGCATTTGCCACCAATCACATTGGATAGACACTGCAACAGTGGCGTAATGTCATATCGTCGGACGAGTCACGGTATCAACTATTCCATGACGATGGGAGGCACTGAGTGTGTCACTGAGCTCATGAGGCGATGGACCCGGCATGCCAAGAGGTCGTGGTTCATGACGGTGGGGTATCAGTCATGGTCTCGGGCGCGTTTTCCTGGTATGGAATGGGCTATCTTGTTCTTCTGGAAAACACGTTGAATGGTCTGCGATATCGTCAATTGCTCGAAGACCATCTCCACTCGTTTTTTGCCTTCCTAAACGCCGACACCTTTGCCGTCTTTCAAGATGTCACCCGAATATGGTTCGAAGAGCATACAGGGGAGGTCCAACGACTGGACTGGCCATCCTGAAGCCCTTATATGAACCCTATGGAGCATATCTGGGATTCCGTTGAACTCTGCAGACAATGTTATATCGCTGCGCTCCACAGGACCAGAGGGGGCCCGATCAGATATTAGGTCACTATCCCATGAGTTTTGCTCAGTCAATGTATATTTACCCAATCTACTTAAAGTCTTTTCTTCGTTGTTGGCATCTGTCTTTCTTGTAAACATTATAAGTACATTTCAGTATATGTGTATAAAATCTTTTTATAAATGCTATATCCAACTTAGTGGATTAAAATACAGATTTGTATAAATAAATTTAATTTTTTTTCTTTAGATTAAAGTTAAACTTTCAAGAATTGTTTAAAAAAATTAGACATCTAATCCATTTTATATTTGGATATTATGTTATGATTACAATATTATTTCGATATCCATTGACTGTTATGTGTTATCAGGATAATGGATTTGTGAGCAATTTAGGGCTCAATATCTGATTATCAATTTACACGAAGTAACATTTTAAACGGTGACGTGGAAGTGAACGGTAATAACTTAATGTTTATATGGAAAATTCTTAATTAATACGACGACGAATCTAACAACGATAGGTCCATTCGGCCGAATAAAACTTTCTCACTGTCAAAAGAGCCCTAAACAGTTTATTGCGATTGCATTCTTTAATATAATCCTTATGTAAAGGAAAACTAAATCAAATGCTTCTTCAGAGAAGGAGGAGGAGGAAACAAAAAGAGAAAAAGCGAAGAAAGCAATTGCTCCCAAGTCGTCGGTGGCATCGAAGATTCCTCGGCGAAGGAGCTGAAATCGAAGCAGGCGGCTTTAATTGCCGCTAAGCAAATCTATCGCCTTAACGAAGCCGAGTCCCCATAAATAAAGAGGTTTACACAATGGGTTACATTACCAGTCAGATTGGAAATCTCATTTCAAAAGAACTTCTTCTTCGACTGCTGCTGCCAAGACAAAACGTGCGCGTTCGACAAAACCTCACCCCCACCCACCCAACCCTCTTTATTTCAGAGAAAGCATTCCAATTCCAACATTCCCGGGGCGTGCTTCACGCGTAATCCGACCGTTTTTCTCGTTCCACCCGCCGTCCCACTGCTCCCGTGGAATGCCTCCTTGCGTGGGCGACGCGACATTACCTCCGATCGACACTAGGAGTCGCCTCATCCCAAACCACTGAGAATGGGATCTCTCTTCTCGGTTGGGTATGGAATAAAAATAAAATCTCTTCAAAGGTCTAGTAACATTTTAATCTTAAGTGAAACTGGGTAAATGTGTTATATCTTAGCAATCAGTTGTCAATGCCTGCATGCTACAAAATTAGTAATGCTACTAAATCCGCCTTATACTTGTATCAGGAAATACTACTCATAGCTCACCTGTTAGCGCTAATATCAGGTTTACCTACCCTATTTTACAATTTATCCCACTTTATTTTTCTTAAAGTTTTCTTTTTTAATAGTTTTTCACATTCTCTTTGATTATCAATGATTCTTTTCTTCATTAATATAAGATAATGCTCATGACTGAGGTGTGATAAAGGAATTTCACGTTATTTCGAGACCGACCCTCTGACCGAGTTAGATAAGTCGATTTGGGAATAAATCAGCGTCCCTCATTGCGTCCTTCACTTCATCATCCATGGTGAAATAAATGTCCTTTATGTCTCTTTTTAAATATGGGAAGAAATGAAAATTACAGGTTGCATGGTGTGCGTATGGCCGAGCATTATCGTGTTGCAGAATTATTGTCTCATTTGATTTTCGAACGCGACACACGCACAGCTTTCTAGGATTCAGGTTTTGGGCTGTTAAAAATTCAATAGCAACTCGTCGTTTTTACGCGTGAACATAGCAGGCGTGGTAGGGTCAATAAAAATGACTGGTGACAAGAGAAAAAGGAGCCGGAGTCAATGAGATTCCGTATGATTTTATTAAGTAAATGTGGCTACGAAATGATGTAGCATTTGTCTCTCTGTACGATGTTTTGTTTTCTCGTTACTTTCCAGTGTGCATTATATTTCAGCCGTCTCTCATATAATTTCCCCATCATTTCGCGACCCATAAAAATTAACGCGCGACCTGGCTGCGAAACGCTGGTCTATATCACTATGGTTAGGGACTTCACCGAATAAATTATATTATTTATTTATTCGTTTATTTGCTTATTGATTTCTAAAAATTAAATAAAATAATAAATACAGATTTGCAACTGCAGAAGCGTCACAAGTGTCGTGTTCATAAGCTACTGCCACGACACGTCGCAGAAAGGAAGAGGAACCGTCGGAGGCTCTATTAGGGTTACCTTGCAAAAGAAAGACAGAAGCACATTGTCATTTTGGATGAAGCCTATATCTATCTCAATGATTGCAAGAAACCCCCGCGCGATTTTCTACGTCCATGTGGAGAGAAATCATATCAAAAGGATTTATGGTGACTGCTGAATACTCGTACAAAGGCAAGCTCACAATCAGAAGAGTGGACAGCGAGTAATAGTTAACTCCTATTACTATCAGCGGCATGTTCTCAGTCCAATTTTCCACGAGGAAATCCCCGCATTGTATGGAGAGGACAAAAGCAAGTTTGGCTGTATCAAGACAAACCACCCAACCAAAAGTCTAAGTGTTCAATTTATGTTGGATTTGGAAGAGGAAACTGGAATTCACGTTATACCCTTTCATGATATCCCTGTCAGGTCACCAGATGTATCCCGATGGATCTAGATTATTGAAAGGAGTCCTTGCTCGACGCCGTCTAACAACTACTGAGGGTCCCTGGAATGGAGCAAAATCAGTTCCGCCAATCTGCAGACATATCTTCTGCAGTGGAAGATCCGGTATAGGACAATAGTCCACAACCAGGTTAGTTACCAAATAGACACGATCGTTGGTGGAGAAAGGGGATGTCTTCGTAAACTTTCTCCTCCAAATCATTACCATAGACCGTAGTAATCACCTTCTGCATATTGCCAAATACTGCCACTAGGTGCGCTGCCACCCGACCGTATTTGCAGTTAAAGATAAAAGGAGACATGATAACAGAAGTATGAGTAACTGAAAAGACAAGTATAATCCGATGGGTATACAAATAATCACTCAGTTCAGCTAAAACAACATTCCACAGGAACCGGATAAATTTTGCTAAGTCCATACGTAAGGTAAAGATATTATTTGAATAAAATGGAAGGAAAAATTCTACGACCTGGATTCGAATCAGGAACCTCGTGTGTCAAATGTTCGATGCCTCCAGCAATTGGACTATCGCAGACACCCGTACAGCCATGCCACAGAGTACTTATTACACAGATGAGACAATCAATGTTAAAGTAGTGGAAACAGCATGGCTCATTGTTTTGACGTCATCGATTGTTGCAAAGTCCCTCTGTACAACCAACACCACCTAGACAAAAGGCCGAGGCTAACGAGAAAGACAGGCTCCGGCACTGAAAAGTCACCTGACCAAGATAGGTCTATTAACAATGTAACTTTCATTGTTTCCATCTTGTATTTTAACAATCAGTGTTTTTTCCTTTGTTGGAAACAATGAAGGTTGGATTGTTAATAGACCTATCTTGGTCAGGTGACGTTCAGTGCCGGAGCCTGTATTTCTCGTTAGCCTCGACAGAAGGCCTGATAACGTCATGCATTGTTACATCATTAGTCAACCAAATTTAGGGTTTATTATTGGTAGAAATAGGTTTAACAATGGTCGACTAATGTTGATGTAACAATGTATGCCTTTTCCGTTATCAAGCCTTATGTCTAGGTGGAGTTGCTCTGTATGCGCTGTTTCGAGACATTGTCTTTCACGTGTATTTTGATGTTTAATAAAGAATTCTGTATGGAAATTTCCAAAAGGATTGCTATGTATTTTTTAAGTGATGGAAAATGCGTGATTCATGTTTTTTTTTCTTAAATTTAGTACAGTCACCGATTGCAGTGCACCTGGCGATACAATGGGACACAATCATGTGATCTGTTTCCATTTTCTCCCGAGGCCAACGAGAAATACAAGGCCCTGACGCGGAAAAATCACCTGACCATAGCAGTCCGAACAACAATTCAACTTTCATTGTTTTCAACAAATGAAAAAATATAGATTGTTAAAATCCAAGTTGGAAACAATGAATGTTACATTGTTATTCGGACTTTTATGGTCAGGTGACTTTTCCGCGTCAGGGCCTGTCTTTCTAATTGGCTTTGTTTTCTCCATAAGGACGTCATCATTTGTCCCATCTGTATAATAAGTAATCTGTGGCCATGCTGTCACTAACATGGGAATCCCACATAGCCTATCCGCTTTAACAATGGGGTCTTTGTATGGTTATGTATGCTCAAATTTTTTCGTTTTCGCGGTTTATTTTGAAAGAAACAAAATGTTGCACTCTTATTTTGCAAGCATCTATAGTAGCTTCAGATGAGTAACATATTTCAATATGGTGGAAATCTGTGACATACATGTTCGAGGGATTCCCTTGTAAGTGTCTTAAAGAGAACCAAATTTTCAAGGCGGAAAGCCCAATGGGAGGCGGGCACCCGGCTCACAGATCGAGAATTTCTCCTATCCAACCATCAGAAAGTTGATGAACTCACATAATAAATAATAAAGATTGTGTCTCAGAAGTCTGACGGACGGCCAACCACTACTGAAAAAAAAAAACCACGTGATGCGTTCACGGTTGATCAGCAAAAACTAGATAATCTTGTTGACGGAGAATGCAAATTTGTTCCACTGCCAGTTAATGCTACACCTTAATGAGGTGCCCTCACAGGAATATATTCAAGGATCTTTGTTGATATATTCGAACTTATTAGAACCGTCCTTGCGGGTTCATTTCACAAATATTTTTCAACACAAGATATCGTATTTTGTTCGTTCCATCTGCTGCATTCTGATATTTCCAATATATGACCTTGCGTTCCATATCCATTTGTCAAAACCTAGCGGTGCAATGTTTTTTTCTTTTCATTCTTTTTAGCATGGTTTAGATTTGCCTGTGTATGTTCACGTGTCTGTGTGTGTGTGTGTGTGTGTGTGTGTAAAATGAATATTTTTCAAGTTTCTTTCATTCCCTCGTTCAAATTTTAGCTGATAATAGAACATTAATCTCTCTCCAGGGTCCATTTACACTTACACGATATATAATTACCGAATTCCTTAACAATTTTCTGATTTGGTTTTCCTACAAATATTTATGTAGTAAATTCTGCGCACTATGATTCTGTATACAGCATGTTGCAAAAATCTCTTCAGGATTTCGAGGCTCATAGACCAAGTCACGTAAACAGAAGGGGAGGAGGGCATGTCGGTGAACAGATTTTTATCTATATTTACAAATGGTAGCTAGACAAACGTCAATCCTGTAATCTAGTTTATGCTACGCTCGTTCCAACATATCAGTTTACATGGTAGCAAGTGCATTCGTGATTCTTTGACGAAGCTCTGGTAGGTTTCTAGGTAATAGGAGGCATGTAAATCTTATCTTTTACATAACCTCAAAGGATGAAATCACATGAAGAAAAGAAAATCCATTTCCTAATGAGAGAAATGAGCAACCACGCCACGGTCTCTGTCACAATAAAACTCGTGGCGGCCATTCGGGAAGAAATTAAAACGGTATTTGCAGCAATCCTGCTGGACACTTCGGCCAATGTTGCCTAGTAAGTATCTGGAAGCTACCTTTTAAGCATTAAATTGGTTTTCATAAGTCACCCCTTACCAAATCAAAGAAAGAAACTCGTTAAGTAATATTTGGAAGGTCTAGGATTATTCTTGCCTCCCATACAGAGGGTTGATTCAGATAAAACGAGACGACTTTAAACGCTGCGTATAACCTTGACGGAATGTGATTTGCATGACTCGTCCACTATTCATAGGGATTAGCTTTGTATACACTTGTTGCTGTTATTTGGGACATTTCCTGCTGAAACATGGCTTCCAAAATCACAGCTTTTTGGGAAGGGTATATGTTTGGCCTTTCCGACGCTAACTTCAGTCTTTCGTGCATTGTGGAATTATGCAAACGAAATGGTATTGTGGTATCCAAAGCTACTGTGGGTCGAATAATCAAAAAGAACAAATTGCGACCATCTAATGAACGTGGACGAGCAGAGAAGCAGACCAGAAACAAGCCCCAGCCAACACGCCCAGCTCAGGCGGTGCGAGAAATCCGGTCTGAAGTGCTGAAAGAAAATCTCCCCACACAGAGAAGTCTAGCCCAAAGGAAAGGTATTTCACAGGCAACAGTCTCCAGAATAATTCATGACAATCTTGGGCTGGAGCGACGTCATAAAGCGCGCGGTCACACAACTGGGTGACTGAACACAACTGAACACTGCCAAGTCACCTGTGGCTTACTACAGGAAGATGGAACAGGAGACGGGCATACGAGTTATTCCCTTCTCTCATGTGCCTGTAAAATCTCCTGACGCATCACCGATGGATTTCTGTGGTTTTGGTCTCCTGAAACGACGGCTCGGAAGTCGCCGACCAAGAACCGTTGATGGGCTATGGAAAGTGTGTCAGCAGGTGTGGAACGAACTTCCCATGGAGTCCCTCAAACTCAGCCTACTTCAGTGGAAATTACGGTGCCGGGCGATAGTCCAACAACGTGGCTCTCATATAGAACAAAACCGATGGTGGCGCTATGGTATTACACCATCGTAACAGAACTGTAAAGTCGTCTCATTTTATCTGAATCAACCCTCCGTATTACCTTCAAGGTCGAGGTTTAACTTATCTGATGAGGACTATATGTCTATTAATAAATACCATTTTGGTATAAACTATCATACATAATGGTTAATAAAATAGTAACTAATCAAAGGTAGCTGCTATTCATCTCGTGATGTCTGAATAAGTTTCGTATTAAAATGCTCATCCAAATTTATTTTTTTTCAGAAATGTTAATGCATTTTATGGCGGACAATCGTAGAACAACTGAATCAACTTAAAGATGTCCCGTGCTGTCTAATATTGATGCTAACCAAATCTACCTCACGGTCAGTCCACAGTGTTAAAAATAACTCTTCTATTAAGATCTATAAGTATCTTAATATTTCTATACGAAATAATATCTGATTCAGTAACTTTCAGTAGGAAAAATGTTGAGGTTATCAATTCAGGATGATTAATTTCCTAAAGCCTCATTATAAGAGAATAATAAAAATAAATATATTAAAGTATAGCAAAAAGGAAATGAAATTCCTGAAAAGGGATGATTAAAATACGATCAATTTCCGATTAGGTTTTTTTTATAGATCTAAACGATTCAGGAATCCACTACATTTTAAAATGAAAGGAAAAATAAATTAATATATTTAATGATCTTTTCAGGAACAGATTCATAGCGGCGAGTATCTATTAGAAACGTTAATATAGGAAGTAAACTTTCAGTCAGAATAGCGAGTCTTTTGTTTATTTTTTCCCAAAGGTTTTTGTCCATCATTATAAGATTAATTTCCTGTTATATTTCACTTATATAATAGGCAGAACTTAGGCGGAAGTTCTTCTCTCTTCATTTTTTTCACCCTCATCAAAAGAAAGTAAATAAAACTGCTAAATATAAGCGATCTTAATAATTGTACGAAACAAGGAAAAACGAGGTAGAATTGCAAATGAAAACTTGTTTAAGCAGCAATGTATGGCTGCAAAGTCCATGTGTGTTAAAACGTTCGAATAGTTTTTTGCTTGCCCTCTGTTAGAAAGATGCGATGTTCATTCTGTAATTCAGTTTGAATGAAGCGATCTCTAGTGCATAAAAATCAGTTCGAACGTGTTCGACGCGTATGAAGTAGAGTTTTTTACAGCCGTAACTGTAGTTCAACAGAATGGGCCAAAAGTCTGGACCCACCTAAATAAAAACTAACGTTATGAGTGAAGCTAATAATTTCGACTGGTGATACTATTAGAGGTGAGGGGCAGGGGAACTTTAGGTCATGTGACCAAGATGGTTGCCATTTTCGAAGACCATAAAACTTCAAATTTTCAAATGGAAAGTGCGTCATGTATGAAATGTAAGTGAAATTTCCTAATAAACACAAGGGTGTTGTTATTTTTTACGTTATCTTTACTCATTCTTGACGTAATGCAATTTTTTGATCAGACAACTTTCACATTTATTATTAAAGCCCACAACTGCTGGTTTCCAAATAAACAAATGTCATGTCATGCAGCATGTGCTCTGTGATGTTCGCCGTTTCTTAGCGTCAAATCCAATCTGAAGCCCCATTCACGTTAAACGTTCAGGAGCACATTGGAGTCAATACTTTGACAAGCTAGTGTAATACAGATGCTCACAGATGATGGGACTTGCCCAGAATTCTTTCAACAGGATGGTGCTCCGCCCCATTATGACACCAGTGGAATGGCCCCCTAGATCCCCGGGCTTTGACCCAATGGATTTTTACCGCTTGGGTCATTTGGATTTTTTAAAGTGTATTAATTTTTTCTCCTAAAGAAGCAATAGATGGCACAAACGCGCGAATTGAAATGTAGCATTTCAAAAGCCAGATATTCTACGTCAAGGGCAAGAAAAAGTTGGGTCCAAAGTATCCAGTGATGTTCCCCGGTGGTAAAGATGAGGCAAGAAGAGTCTTATATTTATATACACGTATTGGATATTTTAAAATTTAGATATGTATAAAATATGTTTTATATAAATATAAAATTGGTATTTATTTTTATACTGGCCAATTTTAAAGGTTAAAATAAAATAAAGGGACTTGGATTAAAATAAAGCAATCTTAAAATTAACTTGCTAACGAAATTTCATGAAAATGTTCTGATAACAAAAATCGCTATGCATAAATAGTTTATCAAAAAAATGGTAATTTATTTAATATTTGATTGAGGTTCGATAGCATTTTTTGTCTGTTGTTGCTCATTTAATATTAGGAAGCAACCACATTTCATTTCATTTAATATTTAAAATTACTCTATTTATACAAAATTGAAAACAAAAGTTCGTAATTTTCAGTGTTATATTCCAATCACTAATAGGTTATTAATATGGTCTTCCATGAATTTCAAGAATACACATAGCCATGTTGATGGATTTGAGGATTTTCATTCTTTAAAATTGTAGCATATTTGAAGATATCTTGTAGATCAGAAACTCAAACCATTATTTTTGATAACCTATTTATGTATAGTGATTTTTGATATCAGATCTTTTTAATTAAAGTTTGTCAGCAAGTAAATTTTAAGACTGCTTTATTTTAATCCAAGTCCCTTTATTATTATAACGTTTAAATTTTGTTAAAGTTTCATTGTAATTCAATAATTAAAATTATAATAAGTTAATTTTATTAAAAATTAAAAAAAACCCACATGTTTTTAATCCTCTTTATAATCAAATATTTTAAACCGCATTCACTTAATCACAATCACTCATTTGAAAACTTAGCTTTTGAGCAATTAGGAAGTATTACAGTCTTTTGAAATAAGGGGCCCACGTTATTTTTAGCCATACAATTCGCAGTAGCTAAAAATTATTTATTTCCTTTTTTAGTATATTCTAAGTAAGAGTTTTTAATAATTTTTTTTTTTACATATATTAGTTCATTCCCGTTTAGAAAAATAAATTGCCTATTTATTTGAATTTACCTACCACGAAATTATTACTCCAAGATGATTGTGTATTCAAATATTGAGAATAAAGGAAATTATATGTACTTGAAAAATTACGACTCCTTTATTTAATTTAGCAAACTGGTATTATTTACTTTAACAATGCTCTCGATATTTTTTTAATATTGTCATCCATTCAAAGTAAATAGAAAAAAATTGTGGAAAAATTCGTTTAAAAGTTTTAAAAAATTGTTAATCTAAATTCAAAATTATTAAATAAACCTGTCTTTATTGTTAATTTTTTTTTGCATAATTTTATGGTTGAAGTTTGTTCATATTTTAATATACGAGTAACAAAGTAAATAATTAGCGAAACTTGTTGAAATAGATCACTGCTGAGTTATTCATTGCTATTATACATACAGAGAGAGAGACTGAGAGTTCTACTTTTTTTTTTTTTTTTTTTTTAATAATAGATTTATTTCCTTATTTTCTTTGCACTCCCTCTCTATATTGGCCAGTATAAGTTACACGTTGTTAGCAAGTCTACTGATTGCAGCGCCACCGCCGCGGCATCATTTTGGGTTAGCATTGGGAGAGTTAGCGGTTGCCACACTATAGCTATGGGCTCCAAATCAGTGTGTCCAGCTTGTCTATTCCGTAGCCTGTTACTAAGTGAAAAAAAAAAACAAAAACATCATCGCATAATAATTAATAAGAAAAAACATAGCAACCAATTATCGGGGAGAAACACCTTTCTTATCGTCTTTGGAAACACTCTACAATTCATAACAATAATAAAGCGTTCGAACAATGAACTTCAAAAACTTCGCGTTACTCAATGAAATAAAAAAATAATTGCTGTTAACTCGTGAAATTAGCCAGAAGGGCTGCTAGAAAATATATTAATATGGAATAAGAAATATGTGAGGTCTACTACGACGTCACATATACCTTCCACCAAAAGATTAAAAAAACACCACCAAAAACATTTGATTAAGTTAAAAAAAAACCCATCAAGATCAATCCCAAATTAGACTGAAACTAAACAGTCACTTATAAAGTTACTTTCAATCAAAGTTACTGTGGAAGAAAACAGTATTAATAAATACCCACTGGTGTTAACAGAACACCTTACTAAATTCCATAAACATATTCCATAAGGTAATATCACTTAGCGTATATCCAAATTTTATATAAATCTTCATCCACAAGGAATAATAATCATTCTTCAGGGGACCCGCAAATATCTTGGTCGAACTATGTTCACAGACTTAAATTATGCAATAAAGCAAACGTACGCACCCTTTTCCAATAATAGGAGTATAAAAAGGCCCAGTGCCAAGAAATTATTCTTCAGTCCACAAAATATTAAGAGAAACATCTTCAATAAAATTAAGCTATCCATCGGGACATCGGTACCAATCATGCAATACTTTCCCAGGAGCTTCGACACAATGTACAATTATATGATATGATTAGCAATTTACAATTTCTTTAATATTCCATGAAGTTATGATGAATTTAACTTTGAAGAAACCAAACTGGATCTATGATATGAAGAACTTTCATAAAAGTAACTTTGAAGAGCTTCTCACAAGACTACATCATACCCGAAACGCAGGATCAGCCAAAACACCTTCCTTGATAAAGTAAAAAAAAAACCAAACAAACAGTTCACTCACTTTGCACCACCTTCACCCTAACACGTAATGAGGGCGACCAACAAAACTATAATTTGTACATAGTACCCTTCTACAAGATCAGCTCCATTTCACCATGATAGGCAGGCTTTCCCTTCTGAAGAACATCCTCCAGATGCTGACTATGAGAAGCTTCAGTAGTGCTTCCACGATGCTTAAAATGTCCACAGACACAGACTTGGTTGGTACTACAAACCCATCGGCGTCTCATTGGCATGCCAAAAATTCTGTCAAACACATCTCCATCTCGAACGCCTTTTATCTCAACGTACTGCCCAGGCACACAGCTCACGATACGAAAAGGTCCATATAGCTTCCTAAACCGGCTCCTATTAGGACTAACCATCACTACTTTCCCTCTTTTCAGAAGAACATGAGCATCATCCAAAACGGCATTCTGAGTTAAATCTTCATCCATGTTTGTAGACCGTGATTGTAGGCCACTTTCATTTTGGTCATTCCCTAAAGTAGCTGGTAGCCTATTTAAAGCAGAGCAATGGAAGTTCATATTACGGAGGATAACGACTCCAAGGATCCCCTCATATGGCCGGTCTGCAAGGCTACATAAAAGAAATGCCCGATCCTTCAAGTATTTACCTTGTATACAAACCCCAAGCTTAACACCCTTATCTACTTTCATAATATTACCATCTACAGTTTTTACTTGAATATCCGTGGGATATATTTTCGCACACGGTAGTTCACGGCAAGCCTCCTCATCGATGAATGAGACCTGCGATCCAGTGTCAATAAGCATCCGAAGGGATCTTCCCTGGATCTGCACTGTCAGACGGTATAAGTTATCTTCATCGCATCCCACCTCCACTACATTCGAGGAGCTGGTTGATGCTTTAACCGGGGCGTTTTCTAACTGAACTCTCCTTGGACACCCTCTGGCCATGTGTCCTTCTTCATTACAGAGGAAACACCTGATTTTTCTGACTTGTGGTCCCTCTACTGTTTTTTTCATACTAAGTTTTATCATCATATCAGCCATCTCTTTCATTGATTTACGAAGCTCATCTAGTTGGCTCTGACAACCCCCTTGACTGTCCGCACCCATCTCCTCGTTTGAACTTGTACGGTTATTTGCCTTAACCATAACCTCAGTTTTCGGTGCTACCTTTTTTTCAAACATTCCCTTAAGATCTTGTACCGAATAGGACTCAGCAGAAGGCTTCTTCTCCATTTCCTCCGATTGTACAGCAAGCTATAATTCTTCGGGTCAGCCACCATCAACACTTTATGTCTCATTAGCAAACTATTACGAAAACGTTTCAGGTGGAGAGCTTCTCGTTTTTCTTCAAACGCCCACCAGCCCCCCCCCCCGATATATACAACATTAATGAGACTACTATACTTTTTCCTTACCACATATACAAACACATGCCTACATCGTTTAAGAGGGGGGGGGGGAAGATACGCGAAACGAATTTCCTGTAGTTAAAAAATATAAAACATAAAAAAATTCTATATAGCCTATCTTATTCCAATTTCTGAATAAACTGTTTGCATATTTCTGTTCATAATTTGTCTAAGAGTTTTATCTGAGTATTCTTTTAACTTAAAATCAATAAAGAGCAGGTCGTTTTACGATTTCACTAATAAACAGCTCTAAGTAAATTGAAATTTTTATGAGAGATTTTAAAAAAAGATGTTCACAGCAAAATTAGTCTGAAAAAATTCCCAGAAAAAATATATAAGAAGTTTTAACAGGTGATAATTTTTTATAATTTTAGTTCAGAGTAACGGAATCATCACCAGTGCGCCCGCCCCCCTCTCCTTTCTATATCCTATTGATTCTATTCGAGTGAGCAACAATTGAGTTGCCTTGAAAATGGGTCTAGTTGAAACTTTATAGTTGCCGTTGACATTGTGCGCGCTCCAACAGAATTCCATGTTACTCTTGTTTTAGGAAACTATTTAATTGACAAGAAAGGGATCATAAAGATTGCAAGGCTTAAACAATTTTCTCGAGAACTTTTTTCGAGTTGACTTCCGTTGAATGTATGAGGCTTTAGCGGTAATGACTACATGACTGGAAACTCCTTTCGCTCGTATGACGTCATCGACTTCCCCCTATCTGAAGAATGTTTTTCGCCGTGCTCAGTATATAGCGAATATTTGTTCATTTTATTAAATAAATAATAAAAGTTTTCGAAATTAAATTATGTATTATGCAATTATGCAGTTTTATTTAATTATTTACTTAATCTTATAGTATCGAAAATTTTGATGTCAGTTGCCCTTTAAAATGTACAACTTCTGAAGTCCAATAAAAATGCTTTATGTAATGTTCAAGCGAGTTGTTAGTACGATGAAATAAAACCTAGCCAAATACAAATTAATTAAAGAATAAATCATTAGATGGTCAGTGAGGGTTTTAATTGTACGCCAACCTCAGGTGTTCAAACTAATGATGAAAAATAATTAATCACACAAATTAATTGTTTGAATTTTCAGATTATATTGTTTGAATATTCAGATTATATTTTTTTTTGTTGATAAAGGTTAACATATTTGGATGCTTATGGGAGTGCCATTTCTTTATTTGCAGGCTAAGTAGAAACTGGCATGATATTGATGATGTCTTAGAATTGCATTATGAAGAAGCACAACTAACTGAAATCCCTGATCAGAGCTGTACTGGCGTTTATAAAATGCATTACTGTTTTATCAGTTTCTTTGGGATCCAATCAAATAACCATGGTTTTAAATATTTTTGTGGGAGTGCAAAAGCGGGCGAAAATCGCGGTCTTTAAAATGAGCAGAGTAAACAACGTTCGCCTCTGTCACTTTAAACTTTGGCCCACCATCTTTCTTAATTTTGGCTATCCACTGTGTCCTAAGTTTGTCTGATTTGGGAAAACGGTCCCAAGTGATTCTAAAGTGGGTTTTTTCGATAATTAAGGCATCCTGGAACACAACAAGACACATTACGAGACATGGCAACCGTTGCAGTGAACAGCGAGAAAGAAGCTAGTGACCGGAAATCTCCTTCAGACGTTTGTTTTTTTCTCAACAGATGGCGATGCTAATCGCTGAAACATAAAGCTCTAGATTAAGAAAGTACGGCAAACTTTGTCGTCTGCTACCAAATCCGCCATTGTTGGCCCAAATGGCCCTATAAAGTGAGTTACGCTTCCTCTAAAATTCGTCTTAAATGCATCTTTTTCGCAAATTTTCTTATTATTATCGTCTGGAAATATAACTGGCAATCAGTTAATTCTGTAACTATTGATTTTTCTTTAAATTTTGTTTTCAATTATAATTTTTTACATATAAATAATGATAACGTTGAGGCAGTTTAATGATAATCAGATTCAGTTTTTAGTTTATTTTCACTTTATTTATTTTTCCTTAATAAACGATTTACATGTAATTAATAAATTTTATAAAACACTGTGTGTAGTTTTTGTAATTTTATTTATCAAACTATAATTTTATAAAATTTCATTAAAATATAAATTAATAAACTTTTATGAAATTAATTTTTATATTTATATCAAAAATTTCACTTTACCAATTTTAATTTTATTAAATTTTAAAAATTATTAAATTATTAAAAAAAGTATAATTATAAAAATATCAAATATAATTTAATAAAATAGGAACTATTAAATTTAAGTTTTTGATTTTAAATATAAAAATCACTTTGATAATTATATTTTGATAGAAAATTTTAAAAATTATAATTTGGAAAAACTAACCGTTTGATTACAAAAAAAATTACAAAAAAATAATCACACATGCAATGTATTTTGAAATTTATTCGTTTATGGAGGTTTATAATATTGACGTAAAAAATCTATCCCAAACTTAGAGTTAAAATTTTCTATATTTTTTTTCACCCAACTAGCAAATTTTCGTTATTCAATTTCATATTTTATATTCAAGTTTAATGATGAGTTTAATTAATAAGATGAAAATAACATGGACGTTTTATTTCAAGTTTTGCCTCCACATTTCACAGACAGTTTAACCTTGTTCTACTGAATTGTATTTTCTTAAAAAGAACTATATTCAACAAAAAATTATATTTTCTGATCGTCTGAGAATTGCAGAATGCAACATTTCTATAACATTTGGTGAAGTTATAAAATAAACGTACTTGCTTCTTATTACTTCTTCAGATATTTTAACGAATTTATTAACCTCCAAGGAGCATAGATTGAAGGATTCTGAAATTTTGCTTATTCGGATTCAAATTTAGGATCAATCAACGAATATTTCGTTAAAAATTTAATCTAAATTGCATCTTCCACATGCATTTCAATGGTATCTATCGTTGCGTTTGGGCCAACAATGGCTGACAAACTCACGTGACAGCCGTTCTACCAATCAGCAGCTGCGGGCGGCGCGGAAAAGGTTTGCCGTACTTTCTTAATCTAGAGCTTTACTGAAACAGCCCGGCAGCGTAATTTTCATGCTAACAGACTTATTTGCAGGACGGCGAGAGGAATTTCGTTCCCTACCTCCTTGCAGACTTTCCAAAGTCTAGTGATGGTTTTGGGGCGACGCCTTCCGAGACCCCTTTTGAGAAGGCCAAAACCATAAAAGTCCATGGGGAAGGCGTAGGTGAATTGAAAGATAGCAGAGAAGGGTATTGCACGAATGCCGGTCTCTTCTTCCATTTGTGCCATTGAATTCTGTGTTGAGCGCGCTTTGTGATTGGACACCCAGGACACAAACTCTGTTGCTGTCCTCTCCGTACAACGCCGGGATCTCCTCCATCTATAAAAAGGTTTCAAAATGTTCTTCTGGTAGTAATTTGCATTCACCTTAGCGCTTTTCTCCACCCGACGAAGCTGCAACCGTCCGTTTGAGCAGTACCCCGCCACCACCATGAATTCTTTCGGAAAACTTTCACGACATTTGCGCATCCAATCAGTCCGGCCTTTCATCCAACGTGAAAAACAAACCGCCATTTCTCGCGCGCAAGATAGCCTTCGTAGAGTTTGAGGGCGCTGGTTTTGCGTTCACGGATGTGACGTTCATTAGCAGCATGAACCCTGGCTTTATGGAACTTGTGCAGGCCTAAGTTGCGTTTAATTAAGCGGTTTACCATTGACGCAGATGTCGGAGGATTTTCCTGTGGTACCATCTTCCTGATCTTTTTGACCGTATCAGGTAAACGGTTGGGTTGGGGTCTCTTCCGAGGTAGCTTTTCATGGGTGAACTTGTTGGGAACGCCCGTTTTACTTATATCAGCCGGAATGAGGTTAACAGCAACCTTAGATAACGAAATTCCTTCATCTTACACTGTTGCACGATGCGAACGGTACTAAATTCACCTTGGAAAGCGCTCGTACGTACCCTCATTAATTAGACGATGATCCATTAGCCCGATTTATTAGGCGTTTTCCTTGACAACTGGAATTTCAATACGAAAAATTAGGAATGAACAAAATTCATAAAGGGGGTAGGGTTAATAGTGCATTTTTACGCACCTAATTACAAAATGTTTAAAGCACCAAGCTATATTACTCTTTGAATAAAGTGAATGGAAGGGAACTTCCCGCTGATTGTATATATGACACAACAAACATTATAAGCACATCAGGAATATAGTAAAAGACTTAAAGCAAATCAACAAAGATGCTACGCGAAAATGAACAGTTGTTCCGTGTACAGGGGAGCGTGTTAGAGACATTTCTCCTTGTTTGCTAATTAGATGGTCTCATCTTGAAATGTTCTCTCATTTTCGAACACTTTTCTTCCCTTTTCACTCCTCCCGTCTTCATGTCTCCGTCTGTTTAGAGGTCATAATTCTCTTACCCTGCTTGAATGTTTGTGAGTGCGCGTGTGGCATGGCCATAATTCTGCTCCTATAAATCCCTATTAGTCTCTCGCTAATCTCATAGAGCAACGGTTGCTCGATGGCGTCCTGTGCTTCCCACATTTAACAATGCGTCGTCTATGTCTAAGATTCGTTCCCTACCCCCAATCGCGGAGCATTAGCGGAGGTGCCCGAGTTAATGGGCCCGGGATTCGACTATGAGCTGGTGGTAACATGGCGAAATATTTCATCGTGGATATTACGCGCCTTTTCGCATGTGAGGAGGGAAAGTGGCAACGAGTTAAGAGCAAGAGATGGAAGGAGGAAGCAGAGGAAGTAAAAAAAAATCCTTGTATAAGAGGTTCAGCTGGTGATCCCCCTTATGCCACTCTCATCTCGGCGTAACTGACGTGGTTGACGAGAACAAGTGAAGGAGCTGGCAGACGGGAGGGGTATATAAGAAAGAACGGGAAAGGTGAATGGAAAGGGAAAGTTATTGGCGAGCGAAGATGAGCAAAAGTGTTGAGGCAATGCGGAATTTCAAAGGAACGACTAAAGTTTCCCTTTCAAATTTATTTGAGATGAGCAAACGTCGAAAACGATTTGTTGGAAGGAAAATTCGCAAATGACGTCTTGTAGGAATCCCTAAATGCTTCTATCGTTGATTTCTTGGCATATTGATTCGAAGTAATATACTAGGCTCGTTTTTATATAAGGAGAAATATGGTTGAGATTAGTCTGGGAAAAAAAGACCTAAAAGATGACATCTCTTTATGTACAATACTACACCATAAAAACTAATTTTGTGTGCTTATTTTGTGTGCATAAAAGAAAACTAAAACAAGGATCAATCGTAATTTTATGCCAAAATTAATTAAGATACATGTGAAAAGCGGTCTTATGGAAAATGAAACATAAGAATAGACCAAATATCGGGCCTCGTACGGTCTGGGAGAGGTTCTCTGAGAATTTGTCCGTTTCCTTTTTAAGCATTTTCATGGATAAATGTAGAAATATTCTGAAAGGATGAACAATTACTGTATTAGCAAATGTCACTGAGCAAATGCGTATTTTTAAACAAGAATATAACACGTAAAACGATTTTCAAATATGCTGAAAAGAAGAATATAAAAATTTGTTGTTAGCACATTTTCTATATATAGAAATGTGCTTATGTGATCGGTTTGTCCAGCTGTCTATCCGTCCGTCCGTCTGTAGACAATCCCACAATTCATTGCGTTGCAATAGAAAGAGTGCATGTATTGAATTGCTGGAAGACACGAATTATCCTCGCATTCGGGAAAACGCGTGTTGAGAACATACATGGGTTCGGCTCTGCGCGTGCTCTAAACGTTAATGAGATGGTGCGCGTGCAGGATGCACGTGTTTGACGATTATTGAAAGGGCAGTTCGGTCTCTAAATCAAGAGAATGTTTTTATTCCTAGGGAGCTTAGTATATATTACAATAACTTGAAAACGAATTAACTTTTTCAAAGTCTGTTCTCACTAATCCATTAATTTGGGACAGAACACGAACAAGTACGAACGTGAGATAGCCGGAATAAGTACGTACAATAATGGCACGTGCTTTAATGGTACCATTATGATACCCCCTTAAAAACTTCCTATAACCAGATATGGCATGTAATATATCAAACAAATCGTCACAACATATCATGAACGAATATATAAGAGTAACTAGTGATAGCAGTTAATGGTCTAATGGCGCGTGTACGTGCAAGGATGTCTCATGAATGAATATAACGCGTAAATGTCTCATGAATGAATATAACATGCTTTAATGGTACAAAATGGAACTTCAATGCTAAGATATGGCATGTAATATATCAAACAACTCGTAACAACGTGCCATGAGTGAATATAACGAGTAAATAATGATAGTGGTTATTTATTTAGTAGCACGCGCCCTAATGGTGCCATATGATACCAAATGGTACCATTGGAACTTTCAATGCTAAGATATGGCATGTAATATATCAAACAACTCGTAACAACGTGCCATGAGTGTATATAACGAGTAAATAATGTTTTGTTGCATGTGCCCTAATGCTACAATATAGTATTGTTTGAATTTTCAATGCTAAGATATTGCGTGTAATATATCAACCAAGTCATTACGAGTTGTTAGATCTATTGTTATCCATAGCTTATTTGTATCAAGAGCATAATGCTGTTAGTCTTAATGTTATCTAAAACTCACTACTTTTATACATATTGCTAATTAATAGTAGTTGATCGCTTGCTTCAATAGTAGGCGATAACGTAGAAACACTTTAGTAATTTAATATGAAAAAATAATAGATGCTTACACACAACGCTTCAGCAATTGAGGCTCACTTCGTTTAACATTATGTGGAAAATCTTACAAATTAAAGAACTTTTATTTCTTTAAATGTATGAGGAATAACTCCCTCTCCATTTACCTTTCAGTTCTTCAAGTTTATTCGTTTAAATTCTCTCTATACATTAGCTTACTTAAATAGTAATTTAATTTAGTTTTCATATTTATTTATTTTCTCTTAAGTGTTTTAAAATGTTGATTAATTCAATATATTCATGTACGATGCTATAACATGAAAATGTGCCCCCTTTATCCGCTTTGGCGGTAAAATCATTCTTGTTTAATATTACAGTAATATTTTATATACAGCAATGGCGAAAACTGCAAGTAAATTTACATATTCGATTGCAGCGTTCACACAAATCTTTCCAAACACGCGCGAAATGAGAAATGAAATGTTCGCACGTTTAAATGCTTTAAACTACTGCCCCTATGTTCTTTCCACTGCTAGAGCCATTCATTCCTTCTTAATCAAAGTACCATAAAGTAGGAGAGAAAAATCATTGTTGCAAAGCATTGTGGGGAAGAATCTTGTAAGCATTCCAAGGAGCGTTGCGAGGCTAACGAGAAAGACAGGCTCCGGCACTAAAAAGTCACCTGACCAAGATAGATCTATTAACAATGTAACTTTCACTGTTTCCATCTTGTATTGTAACAATCCGTGTTTTTTCCTTTGTTGGAAACAATGAAGGTTGGATTGTTAATAGACCTATCTTGGTCAGGTGACCTTTCAGTGCCGGAGCCTGTATTTCTGGTTAGCTTCGGGAGCGTTGCCTGTGACGCAAATGTAATTTTAAATTTGATTATTTCATTTTACTTGCAGTTGGTTTAAATAAACAATGGAAATTCCTTTGATTCTATCCCCACTCATATCTGTTTTATTGCTTCACGTTCACGTTAAAACAAAACAATACAAATTCCTTGTCTCGTACAACGATGCAGATACACAACAGCTATTAGAGTACTAACATGAATATTTGAGGCAGACTAGGTGTACACAGCGGGTAGGTCAGTACGTAAAAAATTGCAAACTGAAAATAATTTGTATGTTGTCTATTATAAAGTCATTGTACGTTTGTCATAGCTTCTCGCGTTCTATACATTAGGAGCTGCACAGGCCGTACACATTATGCATAACATTACAACAGTCGCTAACAATACATAACAGAAATTATTTGTTGATAATAATAGGCCTAACATCAATTAGCTATTTTTAACAATTGGCCTAACAGCAATTACACATTGTTAACATTAGGCTGAACAGTAATTATCTTTGAACTATATATAATAGGCCTAATATTAATCACCTACTGATAACAATATTCCTAACATTAATTAGCCGTTTTAACATTAGCCCTAACATAAATTAGCCATATTTGCCAATAGGCCTAACATTGTTTAGCCTATTTAACAATAGGCCTAACACTAATTAGCCATTTAACAATAGGCCTAACATTATTTAGCCATTTTTAACAATCGCCCCAACATTAAACCACGTTTAACAATTTTAACAGCACTGAGTTTTAAAACGAAATGAGAACGTGTATCAACAAAGCTTCAAAACGGGCATGTGCTCCAAGCTGACGTCAACAATGCTTAAATGATAAACAAAAAGTAACACTGTATTCACTTATGACTAGTCCGTACGAATCGATTGATATCTTACATATCCTAAGTTCATATTCTTAACACTAGTGCACGTGCTTGAAGGGGTCCACGAAAGTGTATCAAAAGTTGATACATCGTAGTTAAGTTCATCTATTTTCACGTTATCGTGCAAATTACGGCCACCCGGACAGACAAATGTACCGATTAAGCTTGTATTCTTATATACAGCTTTAGCTAAAGCTCGTAATAAGGGTCATTGAAGTACTCATATTCGTCATATTCGTCTTTTGCTCGTCATTTCTGTTCGAATGACATATTACATGCCTTATATTGCCGATAAAAAAAATTAATGGGGGGGGGGGGGGTTGTCTCAATAGTCACGTGACTGTTAGACCGATTTCAATGACAAACTAATCAGAAAGGATCTCTATCGAATAGCGAAAGCAGAATATGAAAAAGTTAAGGCATTCTCGAATAACTGTCGGACATACAGACGGACAGACAGACAGACGGACAGACACACAAACAGAAAGAAACCAATATATGCTTGTCAGCATATAACAAGGAAGTATTCATGAATGATCAGAAATCTTGAGAATATATTTAGAACAAGTGAAAGAAAAAATACTTTTTCAAAATCAACGCTTTTTAAGGTTTTTTCCTAGCTTTACACGAGTTTTTTCATATGAGGCTATCTCTTGAGCAAACTAACAAAAATAAACTAAGTCTATTTCATGTTAATCCCCCCCCCCCCTTCCTTTGGAATTTTTGAAAATTTTTTTTAGATTCATGCATTGTCACCGACTTTAGCAAGATCGGACTAAAGGAAGGGGTTGAAATATCGATCACAAGATTCCATCCACCAAACATGACCCAAACGATGAAAGTTATACATCCGTTCTGATAGATTGTATTATGGAAACATAATTTCTAATTCATGAGAAAGTTCACCAAAACAGAAAAAATTTGGAAATCATAATAGTCCAATGGCGGAGCACAACGTCATTCTCGGAAGAATTTGAAATCCCACTACTTCTCATGCTACGAAAAGAGCTATGCTGCATTTTCTCTCCTTGTCGAATTGAGAAATTGAAAATAAAAAAAATTACGTTGAAACGCTAAGCTTTTCGAGCACATTATCTGAAAATGAGCGCGTGATGTGCTCGAAAAGCTTCGCGTTGTCAACGTAATTTTTATTATTTTCAATTGCTCAATTCGACAAGGAGAGAAAATGCAGCATAGCTATTTTGGTAGTAAACGAGAAGACAGTGGGATTCCAAATTCTTCCGAGAGTAAATTCTACAATTTTAATCCTCCGCCTTTCGACTACGTATTATGATTTCCAAATTTTTCCTGTGGTATTGGTGAACTTTCTCATTAATTAATTAAATTATTAATCAACGATAATTTATTCAAATAATTTCTATTCATGTAATTCAGTTTAAGATTTTACTGCAGCCTACTCGAAGATGTTCGTGTCGTCGCTTGAAAAGAATTATCCAGAACATGAGGATACCGGTACAAAATATGTAGGCTTATATATGTTGAAGTATCATCGGACAAAGGGATGGAAATTACTTTTATAATTCTATGAGCAATTCGAGATAAAAATTAAAAATGAAGAATATCCAAATTTAAACCGAGAATGTAAACTTTTGTTTTTGTATAAAAATGAAATAGGACCGAGATTTCTACTTTGTTTTTCCACCATTTATGTTTGTTAAATTGCATTTTCTGCCATGGCTGTTCTGAAAACAAATCTGAGGAAGCATTTAAAATTTACTGACTATCTCCGTCTAGCTGTCGCTGCAATTCATCATAAAATTAATAAGGTAACAGCTAGAAAAGAGCAACGAAAGTTTTTCACTAACCTAGTTAAAACCTTCAAAAACTGGTTTGTAAGAAAAGATGGTAAGTTAATTTTTTTTAATAACTATAATTGCTCTTAAAATGCTGCGCTGCGTTTCTTAAACCTTCGCCTGGGGAAGCCTCAATAAGCCCTATGCTAAAATATTTCTGCAAGGTCCGATGGATCAACATTGTTTCACATAATAGCCCAATAATTGAAAACTAATTTATATGTAATTTTTCATTTGTCAAGTGTTTAAGTGTACTCTTTATGCCATAACGGCACCCTGCCCAATGAATGAAAAACTAGGCATTCATAATAAATTTCAGATTTCAATTTTTAGACGTTGTTGCAAAGTAAAATTGACTGTCTTTTTACAAAATTAATTGGCAAATTGGCAAACAATTGAAAATGGAAATTTAACTGGGTGCGCCCAGAATATTAAATAGCGGATGAAGGGAGCTTCTTATTGGTTTTACCATGTCTGTCTGTGCCTTGATATTTTCCACATCCTTTTTCATAGAATGTTGAAATTTTATACTTAGATTTGATACAGTATCTTATCTTATCTTGTACAGAGGGTAGATTATCGCAGAACGATAATCTGCGGCACTTACTCCTTCGAGGGAGTTTTGCGCCATCCCAGTAACTAACGGCTGCTACGAGATGACAGTAGCAGCCAGAACCGACGGCTTAACATGCCCTCCGAAGCACGGGGGGTTCATGATGGAAGAGCTGCTGGCGGACGAACAAACCAGTGGCAATCACTAGATGCTGGACATCCAGCACTGGTCACTCAGAAAATGGATCAGACTAAAGTCCCGCAACAGCTGTGCCCCAAATAGCAGTCCCACCCAGTAGTGGTCCTCAAGCCACTGGCTGTCACCCAGCCAGCAGCTGGCCGCGCCTGAAGTTGCTTAACTCCATCGAACAGCGAGCCGACCGACGAGGCCACCCCCTCGATATAGTATAATCCGCTTAAGTTACAATCGGTTAAGTCGAAATAAATTTGAAATCCCTTCCTCTACATTCCCATTTTGGGAATGTCGCTTAAGTCGAATTTTTGATAAGTTCGAACTATTTTCAGGGTTCCCTGACACTTATACTCTTATTATACTGCATCAGCCTCAGGAGCGGATTATACTGCATCAATTTGGTAAATTTTGCTGCTTTGATACCAAGTTGTTAAAATTTGCTTCTTAATTTGATTTGAATTGGTCCGCACGGGTCGGGATTAAAGTGATCTATTTGTTCAATATAGTATTTAATTATAAAAAAAAGTGAAATTCGATATAGGCAAGATCTACACAACTAGGACATTTGGCCAAGATAAAAGGAGTAAAAATTAGATAAAAGAAGGAAATGCGGTTTACAGAGTATCAACCGAGTAGAATCAATGTCCACAATTTTTCTTGAATAAAGAACTCCGAGCTCATGTTTCAAGAGGTAACTATGCAACTAATTTTATCTTGTTTATCTTTCCTTTATCTCCCACTTTTAACCCCATTTTTTACTCCCACTTCTTAAGCCTCTTAAGGTTACCAATTTCCTTGACTCAGGGCTTCCGCTATACCCTCTTTTGGGGCATTAATTTCTTGTTAATATTTATAATTAATAATCACAGAGTATCATTATTAATATTTAGGTTATTTTAATGAATTAAAGTTAAAAATTTGAAAAGAATTTACGAGCAAATTTGTGAGAAACGGACGTAGCCTCACAAAGATTACTGTCCTGGATTACTTTTCCTCGGAAAAGATAGTGGCGTTCATAAATCTTCCAGGATCCTATGTTCATTTAGAATAATCCAACGGACAATAGAACAGCGAAGTGTACAATTGTTCGGGTGGGACAAAAGCAATACTTCTACAAAATTCACCAAAGAAAAGCACTGAGATAGGTAAGAAGCCTGAGGAACTCAAAAGATGCAAATTGAAAAATAAGATTGACGATTGTCAACCTAAAAAACCTAGACACCAAAGAAGGAACAATACCAGGGCAAAGAGGAATATCACATCATCAAGTAATCCGGGATGGAAATTTTGTTAATGTCTTCAAAATTAACATCCAGAATGTGCCTAGCTTCCGACACTTCGTGTACCACTTCATAAACAGCGAATGCTTGAAATTACCAGTTAATAAATCGTTATTATGACACTTCATTTTATCCAACATATTCTTCATTAAGTTTTGGACAAATTTGCCACAATTTGCCCTGCTTTGTTAGGTAATTATCCTCAGGGTAAGATTCTGAATCTATTGAATCTCGTTCCATCTACTTCTGCATATGGTCGCCGACGATGGTATGCCGTTCAACAGAATAATTCGCATAATGGTCGTCTACAGAAGTAGGTTGTTGTAGGTCACTGAACTTGTTGCGGCCAATACATGTATACAAATCAGACTGAACTTGGCCTTTTTCGCTTTTTTCAGTGGATAGTCACATGAAGCTTCCAGCAAAGCTTCTTGTCTATAATCACTTTTAGTTTTTAGTTTTCTTCCCAGTCTAGAATTCTTGTCGTATAAAACTAACGAGTTCGGGAAGGGGGGGGGCACTTATATTTCTTGTTTAAGTACATAATTTACAATAATAACCCAACACACAGAGGAGCTACTAAATAACATACCACCGCAACTCGTAGTTGCATAAATAAAAATTTGCATATCATGTCTACGCAAATCAAGTGGAATCATCCTTCTGTAATAGTAATATCTACAATGTGGCATTTCTAAAGATATAAGAGTTCTTTTGTGTTAAAAGCCAGTTTCATGACAGGATACTCATCTAAATGGACTGAAAGAGATGAGAATGTATTCTTATTGAAAAGTGGTTTACATTTCTGTTTATAGAAATTTAAAAAGTCATATCTATGAGATACTTAAAGTACGTGGAAACAGACAATGTGCTTATATTGAAGAGAATATTTTAAAATATTTAAAAGTATCATGCTTGATTTCAAATTTGTTTCCTTCATGAGCAGGAGTAAAAGGTTTTTATAATTTTTCCCTCGAAATTGAACCGTCCACCTCGGGATAGAAAAGTAGCGGCATCGACCCTAAAATACCCATTAGGGAAAGGGTCCCCCTCCCCCTTCCTATTCCCGTCTTTCTCAAGGCATCTTATTAATATTTTCGAACTCTAACAAATGTATCGAACGATCGGCGTAAAACGGGGAACGCATTCCTGAAACGTTTTTGACACAGAGGTGCTTTTCAAACATTTCCAGGACGATGAGAATCGCATTCGGGACTCTTTAGCGGAGAAATTTGGATTATCAGACGGGAGTTGGGGCAGGGAGGGAAAGGGGACGCCCATTGGTCTTCATTACGTTTTAAAAATGACAAATCGCCGGAGAAAATCCTTTGGAAAATGCAATAGATCACAGAGCTTTTTTTCTCCGCCAATTCTTTTTGGTGGCTCCCACCTTGTGGAATGCGTTCACGGTTGCGACTGAAATACCAAAAGAGGAGGGAAACGTAAAGAAGGCTTAAAATAAAGCGCGGGGAGTGGATCGCATTTTAGCATTCGACCATGTTAGCCCCCTCGGAGTCGGCTAAAATGAGAAGAAGCAAGGGGAATTATGGAGAGAGATGATGGATATGAAAACCTGCGTGTCATTTCGGAGCAATTTAGGAGGCCGGAGAGCCGTGGTAGAGGCGAAATACAAACAGACGTCAGGTTCTGCTAATAGAGTTAGCTCTGTTAATTGTCAAACATTTGCATATTATAAACGTGAACAAACACAATTTAATGAACTTTTATTTTGCTTTGTTTAGCGCATAAAAATAAAGTTAACAGGAGGAGTAAAAATAGCCTCTTCCTTCGAAAAATATTTATTTAAAATGGTTCGCTTTATTTTTTAACTTTTTAAAAAATTTACAAATTATTAATTTATTAATTAACCGCAAGATATTTTTATTGAAAATTAGAAATCCTAAGTGATGATTTGTATCTAATTTATCTAATTTTTAATAAGCGGATTGGATATCTGAGCACCTGCTATATACCATAGCCAATTAATTAATAAAATCTGTTTAATATTTAATTGGATCCCACTTTGGCCCGAATCATAATAAATATGCGAGTTGGCATAGTCAATAAGGTCTTGAAGCGCTAGATTTTATTCCTTCTTGGCATAATCAGTAAGGAGACGATCTTATTGTTGGTTATGTCGTTCCAGCATGTTCCAAACAGTCACTATGGATGTGCTTGATGAAAAGTAGCATTGTTGTCTACGCAGGATAAAAATGAATTACTGCATGACGGACTTGATCAGGTAGCCCGTGGAACGCACCCAAACTTCCATGAGTGTCAGGGGACCAGTTCCACACAAGAACCTTCATAAGTCTTGCTGGATATATTGTTTCATCGGGTTTCCAGCAAACCCCCTGCCTACCGTCCCTACAAAACAACATGTATCGTCAGATCACATAAGCCTTCATCTATCCAGACATTACTGTAGACAAATTTCCCTGTTCTTTGCAGAATTTCGGGATATAAGGCGCGTCCAGAAATTATAAAGCAAAGCACATTACTCATAAAAAACAACGATACAATATACACATGATAAACACATTTATTTAAACGAATAGTAACGTCTAATGACCAATTAGACAAAAAACAAACAAAATCTGAACTGCTAATTAATAAATAATAAAAAAACACGATCTGGCCATTTCACATGTCCAATAAATATACAGCCACTTATGTTTATTGTGGTTTAATATCCAGTGAAGTTTCCGGTTTTTTTTGGATAACTTTAAAGATGCATCCTGGCAAAGTTGTAACGAGGTTTTGGAGATAACTCACATCAAGTCCTTCCCATGCTTCTACTATGACAGTCTTCAAATCTTGTGTTGTTGAATATTGCGTTCCATTGACATACTCAGAGTGTGATAAGCATCCCCAAACATTCTCATTAAGTTTAAATCTGGAGATAATGCAAGCCAGTCAATGACAGGAACACCATTGTTGAGAAACCACTCCCATGTGCTTTTAGCGTTATGTACGGGAGCATTGTCCTGCTGGAATAGACAGTGGGGTCTTCCCATTTCTTCTGCAGAATGGAGCAAATAATCTTCTAACAGAGCTTGGTATGCACTAGCATGCATTCGTCCACTAATGAAGGCAATATTCAAGATACCACCCCATCCGATAGCTCCCCATACCATAACACCTCCATCTCCGCTTTGACGTTTTGAATAACACTGGGGCTCTTTTCTAAGGTTGTGCCAAAGAAATTGCCATGCATCTGGACCGTCAAAATTGAATTTTTTTTCGTAGCTCTAGATCATATTCTTCCACTTTTCGTCCCATGACATCTTTTCTTTTGCCCAAAGAAGCAAATATTCTTTATGACAGTTTTTAGAACAGGGCTGCGACTTTCTCTTGTGGTACTGGAGGATGTTACTCTTAAGAATAACAGTTGCAATTGTGGGTTTGCATACAGGAATACCATCTGATGATGCAAGAGTACGTAGAGACGCTGAATTTTGGCTTATTTCTCGAATTATTGCTCTTTTTTGGCGGACGGTTAGTTTTTCAGGTCGTTCAGTTGACTTCTTCTGGCCATAATTTTTGTTTTCCATCATCGAGTGTGAACGTCCCAATATTGGTGCAATGGGTCTTGCAAATTGTCCAAATTCATGCAGACCAATAATGCGCCCCTTTTCCATGTCACTTAATCGGGTTCCTCGCGGAATTTTTGACTTTCAATGCAGCAGCTCAGCCTGGATAGTTGTAATTTGTTACTTTTACTTTTTTCAATTCGTATGCTTTATGGATATGTATGCAAATGTAAAAGATTAAAATTAACAATATATGGAAAGTCAATTAAAGGAAAAAGTAAGTGGCTGTATATTTATTGGGCATGTGAAATAGTCTGATTTTGTTTTTTTATTGTTTATCATTTAGCACTTGTTCGGATTTTGTTTATTTTTTGTCAAAGTGATTATTAGACATTACTTTTCATTAATTGAACGCGCAATATCATGTATTTAGTGCATCGTTGTTTTTTATGAGTAATGTGTTTGGCTTTATAATTTCTGGACGCATCTTAAGCATGCAACTGCCGACTTTGATCCGCTTCACTTGCCGGTTAAATCCATTTAATAATTGTTGCACACTATTTTTCTATAAAAGTCGTTTTAAAGGATGCTGGATGAAAACCTTTTCAGGACTGGATAGTAGTGAAAAGAAAGAGTAGCGGGCGGCCCAGCGCATTCGACGAAACGATAAAAGAAACAATCTTCGAAGCCAGGACTTAATCGACCTTATTTTCTGGTGGTTGTTTACCATAAGATTGGCTGTTTCGCACTAACCAATTATTTGTGATTTTGTTTTCACAAGCCTAACGATATACTGCGCTTTTTTTTTTTTTTTAAGGTGGAGCCATATATTGTTCTGTCGATGCTAGCACCTCCTATGAGCAGTTTCTTCAATAAACGAATATATCCGATAAAATGTTGGAATTTTTTAATAACATGCTGAAAACGATACATGATTATGTTATTACTTTCAAATAAATTATGTTACGTGCATGCTGTAGTTATTAAATATTGTCATGGTATGCATCCTTTATGGATTCCTGTATATATTCTGTTTAATTATAACTTTCTCTACTTAAAGGACAAGTACCACTAAAAATCACATACTCTGTTTTATTTAAATTTTGTTAATTCATGACGTTTATAGTACATTTTCATTAATAATTTTCTATAAAAATCATCATATTCCTTAAAAATCTGCGATGAAAACGGCAAAATACGACAGTAAGCGAAAAACGGTGTCCGCCATGATTTTGTTAGCAAGCTGGCTTTGTGACGTCATCGGCCTGTTCCACAATTCAGTAGGAGACGTTAGAGAGCTCATCTAATTGCTTGTAATCTTCGACACCGTGATTTTTTTAAGTAAACATACAAGAAAGAGTTTCTAAATATTACCTTGGCCATTTTAATTTATTTAATGACCTCTGTGTAAAGGAATGTTTATTGAAATGTGTAGCTTAGGTTAGTAAAGTCACGACTAAATGATTTTAAAAAAGGAGACCTTATATAAATGACACTGAATGAATTTGGAAACTCTTCTTTCCAAATTAGCACAGTTTTGCTCACGATTAACATGACATCGATTTGAACAATAATTATGTAACTATTGTATTCGTTCGGTATTCGTGTGTAACGATTATGCTTCACCCTTTTCTGCTCAAGAAATAAGAAAAAGCAACGGATAGATTTTTTCGGACAGATAAATGGAATCCCGGCAATTCCTTCTGTGTGAATATGAGGTCGATCCAATTCTTTACCAGAGAAAAAATAGGAAAAGAAACTATTCAAAACCACCACTTTTATCAGATATGTGTAATCGTCCAAGCAAAAAATAAAAATAACTATATACAAAATTCGCTATAATCCATATAAATAAATGAAAATACTGCCTGTTATTAGACAGTTTGCGATTTTTCGTACGAAAATCAAAAAGATACGAAAACGAAAAATTAATACGATATTTAAAAATTTTTCATTTTCATCACTTATGTAACGGAATTTTTTCAAGATTTTCGTAGGGAATTTCGTGTACAATTTGCGTATGACGAAACGAGTGCGCATTCATCTGCGCATCAGCTCCCCGATACATAATGGACGCCAAACTTTAGCTCCGTCGAAGAAAAAGTTTGAACGTACAGTGCATTTCGACAGCACAAACAACTCTATTAAATAAACATGAATTACCTATGCAGTAGCTTAAGCAAAACGTTGATAAAATATCTATTCTAAAATGTTGATAACTAACTTTCAAATCGACTGGAATAATCCACTTTGAACAGGGACGAATGCTGCAAGGGAAACAAATTTCGTTTCGAAAAAATGAAAAGTCGGTTTCGTGCGCACAGCGCAACTTGTTTGACGAAAACAAAAAATAATCATGAGCAAATACGAAATTGCCACTTAAATTATGTCGTTTTCGTGTTTTTATTTTTTTTTTCGTACGAAAAATCCCAAATTGTCTATTATTTAAGAAACAGAATCGAAAATGTTTTATTACTGGAAAATTAATCAAAGATTTTTTTGTAAGAAAATTCAAATTTTATTGATAAGCAGATAAAGACAACTAAGTAGGAATAAATGAAGAAATGAATAGAAACACTGTAGAAATATAAGTAAATATACTATAAATATGTCTTTAATATCTTCGGTATTTAAACGCACAGTACTCCTCAGAGAGAAATTATTTCCTGATAATGCTCACAACACAATTTGGAAAAACTTTTCTGTTATTTTTCTCAAGCCAGTATATCTATATTGCCTGTATAAATAATAAAAGTTAATTAGATAACGGTCTAAAAATCATACATGTTATGAATATTAAGCTATGTGGGAGGGGCGTTTTCCCCGTCATGGCAGTTGCCTAGAAGTTCAACTGGCAAATCTTTTTTTTTGCGGCTCCAATTTGTATGGCTTAATTTCACGATTTTCAAATAATTCATAGAATAGTTTTAAAAATCTCCATCGAAATTTTTGTCGCTTGAAGAGAATTCAGAACTGCTATCCGAGCCGCACTTAGCCATATCGTATACCTCAAACAATACTAGAAGTAGCTGCAGCTCGCATTTCAGCAGGCCGATGACGTCACGGGGATGATCGCTCCACATCCAAAATGGAGCGCGACGGATTTTACGAAATACGTATATAAACGCAGTTTTTATATATTTAGAGAAATTTTTGGCAATTTTTAATATTACTACATTAATTTATTTTCACTCTAGATTATTTAGACAAAAATTAGTTTTTAAGTGGTACTTGTCCTTTAAGCATCTCTACAGTCCGTCTATTATATCTTGGCGCCTGACTCCTGGTAAATC
>JAHWFO010057280.1:24392230-24412904 GCA_023313115.1 Rhysida immarginata | reverse complement strand
CTAGTAATACCCGAATTTTGTCCCGACAACCCGAACACAAAATTTACTGAGTTACGTGATCATTCCAAACTATTCCAAAACGTCTGTCATCTGTTGGTAGAAACTGCAAATTGCTGCGCTATGTTATTCAAAATGGCGTGAAAACAAATACAGGAGCAGACTTCATGAAATTTCTAGTGATAGCGGTTCAAAACCTGCTGAGATTTATCGTTGACTGTCCTGTGTGTTCAAACTATTCAGCACGGTCCATCCACAAGCTCTCCAAATGGGAGTAGGTTGGTCTCTAGCAACTCCTGGTAAGCAATTGCGTTCATTCGTGCAGTAACCTTGCTGCCTTTTTGAGAAAAACTTTTCCTCTTTGCGGAGATCGTGCTCCGTCGAGATTAAACTTTTTCTCGTAGTTGAATAAGATGAACTGCCATTCTTTATTCCAGAAACCATATCGTCTAGCCTACTGTATTCTTTTCTGCTTATGAGATTCTGTCAACCTCGGCTGCTTTTTCATTTTTTTGTACACCAATCGTTTACTTCGTCGAGCAATTCTTGACAGCGTTGGCTTACTGACATTAATGCTGGGCTCACTAGAAAGCTGAGACAAACTTGTCCCACCAGCAGAAAGTTTTCGGACTACCATTCGTTCCTGTCTTTTCGTTAGTTCTCGTGGTCTCCCAGTCGCCTTCCTTGTACAATATCTGTGTCCCAGTTTAAGAAAATTTTCCACAACTCCACGAGATCGTCCGATTTTCTTTGCAATTTGTCTGGCAGACAGATCGTCCTTCTCATATGCAGTAAACTGCCCTTTCTCAAATTCAGAAAATGGTTTCCCTCGACCCATACTTGAGTGAGAATGGGGATGAGATCAGGACTGACACACACCTTGTACGCAAACGAAAAGTCAGTGTAATTTCAGACTGGGTTTTTCTACACTTGGGAGCATTCCATTCCTTTGTCTCAAGGTAAAAAAGTAAGGATTTCTCCACTTTTAAAGAGGGTGGTCATATCTTTTTGAAACAGCTCTTTTTTGCACAAAAACTTTAAATATTTTTAACCGTATTTTTTAAACATCAGGCAGACTACAACCTAGACTGACATTAAACTTGTTACCTATTGTGTTAAATAAAAAATGTTAAGGAAACAAAACTTTATTTTCTGTTTTTTTTGTTTTTTTTTTGGGGGGGGGGGAATGCAGTTCGCCATATCATTTTGAAACCCACCTTACTACGATAAATTATTTTGGAGAACTGGGGTTCGGCTCATTTTCTGCCTGAAGAGAACTGGAACAAATTTTATCCAGGGCCTTCCATACCCAGAAAAATTCAGGCAGTCTTGGATGCCAAAGGCGGCCCAACGACCTTGTTAAGTAAAAATTTCGTTCTTTTATCGGTGTTTCCATATTTCAGTCCGAGCCCTGTATGTAAATAAAATTTACGCCTATTTCAAAATCGTGCCAAAAATGCTTTCAAAGGTAGAAGACGTGATAATAATGCAAGGCTCTGACGTTCGCTTTCAAACCATGATTCAGGACGAAGCTAATTCCTAATAAATTTGAATTTTAATCTTACTTAAAGCAAGGAAGTCATTTCAAAACAAAAAACAAACATTTCATTCATTAATTCAGAAATTAATTCTCGAAGCCATTAGGAAAGTCAAGATTTTCTTCTTTTTCTATTAAATTTAAGTTGGGCATCAATTTCGCTCAGATGAAAATGCAAATGAAGTCGGCATTAATGTATTATTCGGGTAAATTAACCTTCTCTCACGCTTCATTCGTTGCCTCTGCTTCCTTTGCCTTCCTAATCCCACTTCCTCGAATACGTTAATATAATATAACTGCAGTACAAACATAATTACGCATTTGTTAAGTGTCATTTGATGTATTACAAAGTCATCCTTCATTTGAAATTTCAATGCAATGAAGTTTTTTCCATTTTATCTCCCATATGTAATGAAGCGCCTAAATTATTCTACACTTTTAATACGATAATGTTTAGAGAGAGAGAGAGAGAGATAGAGAGAGAGAGAGTGACTTTAAAATATTAAAAATAACAATTTACCAGGTTAAGTCAAAAGTTCGCTCGCATTTTAACCCATAATGAAAACTTCAAGCGTTTATTCATCGAAGTACCACGGGCATTCAAGTCGTCGGATATCAGTGGCGTAGAAGTCTGTCGGCTGGGAGCGAAGCCAATCTTGCACCGCAACTTTGACTTCTGCGCCCGATCCAAAGCGCCGACCCTTTAAAGTTAATTTTCATTGGACCAAAAAGATGAAAATAGCATGGGAAGAGATCAGGACTGTAGGGTAGATGTTCGTATTCGCGACGTTTGGTCGTACCAGGATGAACCGCGCGGGACAGGAAGGCCGGCCGTCTGATCGGGTCGTGTAGCTGTCGGAAGTAGTTTTGTACGGAACTTATTTGGTTTGGTTTATTAGAAATTTTGGCGTCGACTACTAAGGTCATTTTGCGCCTTTTACACAAGTTATATCTTTACGCAGCCCGGGACAAACACAAACATCCATGCCCACGGCGGGATTCGAACCCACGACCAGGCGGACTCGAGAATTAGGCTTTCTACGCCCTAACCCTCTCGGCCACCTGGCCGGCGTTGCAGAGATGCCTGGTGATTCCATTGCATAGAGGATCGATTCGTTATCCGTTACAATACTCTGCAGAAATCCATCGCCCTCCTTATGGTTCCAGACGAGATGTTTTTATATTAGCTGTATCCAGTCGGGCCTCTGCTGGTGCTGATGAGGTATTGCTAATTGGACACGGCCATGACTGATATTCTTAGAAGAGCGATCTCATCCTCCGTAATGCGTCTGTTGACATTAATAAGCTCATTCACCTAAACAATATCCGCCAGAGTGAAGACCTCTGTTCGGGTCGTCCTCCAAAGATGTTTTTCCAGTACTTTTAGCTCACTCGGAAACTTTTACCAATAAACAGCACTCATTTGGCGGTGAATTTCGATTACCGACTGCTTTTCCGTGGTCAAAACGAATGATTACTCCTTATTCTTTCTTGAACGCTTCCATTTTGCACATTTCCAGAGCTCACTGCTGCCCAGACCAACAATACTGGCTCTTAATTAGGACTACTAACCTACCATCCGGCTTTCGCTGGTAGTTATCCTGTCCACTGCTATCGTTTTTATTTGACTGATCTTTATAAATTCCATTGTCATCCGCAACTTTTGTTGCCACTTTTGCCCCATATGCTCAATTCCGCCGTGGTATCGTTCGGCCAGTTTAGATGATGTTCATTTGAAAGAATTTTAATTGTGTTGTGTTGTTGATGTTCATTTGAAAACATTAGAAAACCATATATACTCTACAGCTTTTGGAAGTCAACGAACTGATTTCAGAACCTGAAGGTCCCCAAGTATAATACAGTACCTTAATGCAAAGCGAACTGAGAGGTAGAAGAGGTGGTCATCTGATGGCGCAAATCTTATTGTATGCAGAGTGGGACAGAGCATTCCAACTCCCTGAAGTTTTTGAAGTGGGCCTTTGTCCTGTTGGAGGTGTGTGCTATTGTCATGTAAGTTTTCAATTAACCAATGCTGGGAAGCGGGCCTTCAGGGCATCAAAAAATCGCTGCAGTTGTTGTGTCCGTCTGGAACAAGTTTAACAATCTACCAAACATACAGCACTGCCTTGTGTTCGAAACGCCTGCCTTTGACAACAGTTTCAAAGCGTCTCCGGAATAGAGCCATTCATTCCCCTTGTCTGGATTTCTGAAATAGATCAATTTTTCATCCCCAATTCGGTGCCAAAAATTAACATCATTTGATTTCCCAGCAAGTTGTTTACAAGGATCCTTTCGTTGTGCTTGGCAGAAACCAATTCCAGGGCAACTTCCCGGCAACGCTTGTTTATAACGGATAGTGCTTTGGGAAGAACCAAGATTGGTGGTCGACCAGTTCGCGAGGGCTTCGAGGTTGATATAACCTTTCTTTTAAACGCTTGAGGTATTCTTGTGCCGTGCGTTCGTTCTCTTGTCTTTCCACATCGTTTACTTTAGTTGACGCTGCCCTGGCATTTTTTTTCGAAACGCAACGCAAATAGCCCGAATTGCCCATTTTTCACCAGACATCTTTAGCCAGGCGTCTACATCCTTCATAGTAGAAGGAACAACTCTGAATAAGAGAAATGTAATCCGGCAATTCTAGCACTTGTCATGTACACTAATGAAATGCCGTTAATGATTAGACATCTGTAAGAATGTGCTCACTTGAAACTGGTATGGGGTCAATGCGTTGTGCTCACTAGATATTCTTTCCATTAAGTTTCGGTAAATGTTTAAATGCACTTTGCTCCATTCCTCCTGCAACAGAGCCAACAACTTATCTCATCCCACAAATATTCAGTCGGATAGAAATCAAGGCCGTTCATTCAGGTGATACCTGTAGAACAACGCCTTAATGGTCAGAGCTTACTGAACGTTGTTGCTAACCACGTTCATTCCTTCATGGCTATTGTGTTTCGCCCATCGGAAGGATACTTCCACCAGAACAATGCTCCGTGCCACAAGGCTCGTATCGTCATGAAATAGTTCCAGAAGAACGATAATGAATTCAACTTACTCTTCTGGCCACCACAGTCCCCGTATTTGAACGCAATCGAATATATTTGGGATGAGCTGGAACGGTTTATTCGAGACATGGATCCACCACTAGCCAAAAAGCATCAACTGGGAGCAGTTGTTCCATCCCGCATGGACAAACATCACGGAACAATGCTTCCAGCGGCTAATTGAATCCATGCCACGGCGAATTCGTGCTGTTATAGCTGCTAGGGTTGGCCCAACACAGTATTGGGGGGGGGGGGGGGTGTTCCGAATAAACTGCTCACTCAGTGTACATCACAGTACTTTAATTACAGTACAGTGTACAGTTCTATTTTTTAATTAAATGCAATAATATTCTCTGTAAAGCTCTGGATTACTAGTCTCTTGGACTCCCTTTTTTATCATGACGGCGAGTGCGGTCGAGGAAGTTCACAAACCCCGTCGTCATTGTAAAAAAAAAAAAAAAAAAAATGAAAACGCGCATCCCCCTCCACTTCGGGATGTAAAAAAACGTATACCCCGCGGGTTACTGACGTAATGTCCCCCCCCCTCTATATTTTCGAAACAAAACAAAACTATAGCGTAAATTAAGACCACTCTGATCAAAATGTCTCAAATATCATTAATTTTAGAAAAAATCTTTAAAAGGCTTTTTACGAATTATTTTTATGTTTACAGATGGTAAAAGAAACAGCATTGTCACCGACTCTCTGAACAAAAATTTATTTCTCTTCAATGAAACTGCAGCGCCAAAAACGTAAGGGGTATACATTATAGGCAATCTAATGAAGTTCATTGCTTTTCAACGGGGAAAAAACTCATTTGGCAGGTACAAAATCAGCCTATACTTGAATATTTAGTAGAATTGTTGTTAATGCGTCTACGCACAAGACCAGCTTTTAGCAAACGATTCATGTAACCAAGATTGATGTACAAGGATCAGTCAGTCGGAAGCCGGTAGCAGCGAGCAGGAACATCGTCAGCGAAAGCCAAATGGTAGGTTAGTATCTCTAATCAAGAGCGATGGGGAGCGCGCGGTGAACGCTCACAATGTGCTCAAGATGGAAGTGTCCATACAAGAACAGCGAAATCCACCGCCGAATGAGTTGTTTATAGAGAGAACTGTCTGAGCAATTTAAAATACCAAGTGTGGCCTGGACGATTTTGTTCTTTAAAAAAAAACCGACCTGCTCTTCCACATAACTCCTTCAGCATTTGGCAGGACAGTAAAGTATATACTGGGTACCGCGCTGCCTTACAGTACCCGCGTCCGAGAGGGTATGGCTAGCATAAAAACACCTCGTTCTATACTTCTACCTGTATCAAGAGGGCGTTGGATTTCTGCAAAGCATTTCTAATTGCCGTAGAAGTTTCGTCAGCTACACGACCATTTCGGGCTTCAAGAACTTTCGGGCTTCCCGTTTCGCCAGGTTCTCCTACTCCAAGACAACGCACGACCACACGTTGCGAAGAAAACCATGGATACCCTTGCACGCTTCAAGCAGGAGGACTACATCCACCCTCATATGCTCCGCCCTCTCTCATATGTGTCGCCTATGGCGGGGACTACTGACTGGTATGTCTTTTCTAATCCTTTTCATTTGATAACTTTTATATCTACATTATGGTTTGGGAAATAGAGGGAGTGTTTTAAATTCGAAAAATCTAACACTTTAAATTAATTTGTACTCGTTCTTGAGAGATGAAGAAATTAAAATCTAGAATTTGCATACACGCATCTCTTTTCTTTATTACTTAAAATGCAAAATTGATGTTCTATGCCTTTTTTTTTATTTTGGTCCTCTCAGCAAAGTTTTAAAAAAAAACCCTGTAATTCCAATGCTTTAAATTTACAACGAAACAATATTCTTCCAAGCAAATTATAATCCTTTACAAGAGCGTTCAAGTGTTATGATAATCCAAAACTGGTGCCGCTCAAGCGTGGCATGAAAAGTGTCCTCTCATCACACATTCCGGCCACAATTTTATCGATGAAACACGCACCAAGAAAGACTCGCAAAATGGTTACCTAATATTACACGGACAAAACGGCGGTTATTTGTAAACGGAGACCCAACCGACCACCATGTGGTGTAATTGATGGTTAAAAGCGGGACGAGCACTTAGGGCCGAGGCTCTGCTCAGTGACAATGATTTAAAGCGCGCTCTTAAACATATTCAGCTCGTGAAACCGAAACGCAATTAAGTATGGGAGATCAATCAACTGATTAGGCTTGGAGTGATAGAGGAAAAAAAAAAAGAAAAAGAGTCGAGGATCGAAGAGAGAGTGTTGTGGGGGATGGAAGGAAGTTGACCATGTAAAAGTGTCACTTTCATATCTCTTGTCGCCATAACAACTCAACGAGAGATTGAAAATTATTGGTGGCGCTCCTGTGATACGTTCTCCACGCACCTGGTGGTGACAAGTGACAGAGTGGACAGCCTCTCGTGTGCGACGGAGACCCACGAACAGTTGCAACCGAAAGAGAGAGAAAGTGAAGTAGGGGGAGGGATCCAGCTCTTAAATATCCATCACTGTAGTACAAAGAAAGTGAATCTTTCAGTAGGAAACAATGGGATCTTTATAATTAGAATTACTTTAGGGGAATTAGAAGAGGCTGTTAAATAAAATTTTAACGATTATATGAGCGATATTCTAATTATCAGTACATATTATAAAGTTTAGCTCTAATTTGTTTCAAACAAACGCTTATTGCTGCCCTCCATGGATCATATGATAATACCCGCTTAGAAGTATGGTCATTTAACTACCATGTCAATTCTTAACCGAAAACGAGACATGAGCAACCCTCGAGTAGAACAAAACTGATGGAACTATTTCAAATGAATGTGCCTTGTATGCTTAATCGCTGATATAGCGCAGTCACACGGTTGGATAAAACCGACAATGAATCACTCTTACGTGTACAGTCAGCAAGTACTAATTAGGACGCTCAAAATGAATGGCACTACATTTTTTTCCTTCACACTACCCATTTATTAGGACAAAATTGAGTGCAGGTTCCATTAGAGCTATTTCCAGCCCCAATGTCTATGCACTTTTGCGTATTCCCGCAGCAAATCATACTTATATTCCAGCCGCCTTAAACTAGTTGTTGGAGAGCTGTTGATGCCCATGACAATGTGCTTCCATATTTCTCGCATTATCCACGAACGTCATCAGGTAGCAATAATACGTAGTACTATGGCATACCTTCAATTCACACACCATTTTAAATGCTGCTATTTTTCTGAAATAATTATTGAATGGTGGGCGAGAACGCTGGGCGTAGGCTTTCCAGCTCTCGAATCTATAGGTCGCGGGTTCGAATCCCGCCGTGAGCTGGATTTTGTGTTTACATCGGGAATGCATAAACATAATAACCATGTGAAAATGTCTAAGGATTGTGTTAAGTGATTAGTCATCTGAGAGAGCACAAGATGATCTACACACTGTCCAACGAAAGAAAAACTATGTCAGGGTCGGAAATTCAAAATTAGCCAATCAGATGAGCTTCTGGAAGTTTGTAAAGCATTTGAAATAAAAAGTATTTCTCATCTCCTCTGAAAAGCCCGAGGTTAGATGATACTCGAGACCACTACTTGCACAAGGCATCTTGACCTAATTTTTCTTTCGTTGCACGGAGTGTAGGTGTTACGAGCCAACCAACAAATCATACTTATACGCTTCATTGAGAGGTGCTGATACGACTTCAGACTAGACATTTCTAATGCGATTACAAAACGTAAAATTAGATTTTCTACAAGTATGATATTTGAAATACGTTTAAGGAAAACAGCACCTGAGTCCGCTCTCAATCAAGGTTGATTGTTTGGTTTATTAGAATTGTTGACATCGACTACCTTAAGGTCATTTTGCGCCTTTTACACAAGTTATATCTGTACGTAGCCCGGAACAAACACAAACATCCATGCCCACGGTGGGATTCGAACCCACGACCAAGCGGACTCGAGAACTATAAAGCCTACGCCCTAGCACTCTCGGCCACCTGGCCGGCTCTCTATCAAGGTCAAAAGACAAGATGACATGACAGCACCTAAATGGCTGTTCACGATGAGAATGTTTTTTTTTTGTTGTTTTGACCACATGATCTAAGTTACAAGGTGTCCACAAAAGTTCATCCGTTTTACGGAGTTCGCTATATCTCTGAAACAGTTGAGCCCTAAACGTCGCTATTCCTATTAACTGAACAGGTCGTTGTGGTAATCAGGACATGCCTCTATATTACAGCTCCCGCCGGTTACTTTTCCCATGACGTTATGCGAAAGACACCGTTGGCGGGAAACTTGGACGAGTTGAAAACCCGATTCACAGCATCAATGGGAAGTGACAATAAGGACTGACATGTTGGAGAGAGTGCGAGAGGATTAGTTTGAATTAGTGATAAAAGAATCGCGAACGAACTGACTCTTTTGAACGACTCTTCAATGGGAGCTGGTAAAGAGCTAGCGGGAGTCGCGACTCAGTTATCTTGTGAAGATCTTACTTTGCAGTATAATTATCCCAGGCTCGAGAGTAGTCAAAGGCTTACTGCGAATGCATCATGTGATAAGTTGAAGAGTCGACTCCCGCCAAGAAGCTGTTTGGCCCATCACTAGTTTGAATATCCTGTAGACGTTGTGCGAGTGACTGATGGAGGAGACGTCGAACATTTGTAATATTCACGAATTTAAAAAAAAAGTTTACTTCTTCATTAATTTTTATAATCAAGAGCAAACTAAAATAGGAACATCCTTTCGTGGTCAAGATGTGACTTTTGTATCGTCAAAGAATCACGGATGCATTTGCTACTAACGACGATGATATGTTGGAACGAATGTGGCATGAGCTACAGAGAGTTAAGGCATGATTTTGTCCTTGCACGATTCCGTGACTACGTCATGTGCCTTAAAGCAAAATAAGTCTACGCAGTTAGCTGACAAGGTTAAGCTTAAAATGTTTCAGTTATTCCCTAATAATGGGAAAGTGCAAGGCGCAGGGACAAAGATCGTAGAGAAAAACGAACCAGAAACAGAACCTAGCTTAATCCTATGGCGTCCTTAGAAAATCCACATACAGAGCATCACGTGGCCAAAAGCTGAAATTGTCTCAAAGAAATGCCGGACGCATCATTCGAGAAAATCTGAACTGGCAGTGTCGGCATAACGATCGTGGTCATCGTTTTACATAACAGCATATCCGCGAACGCTTAACCAATACCAGAAAACTTTACGACATGACAGAAGAAGGTGGTCACCGTAGATGAAGAGTGGTTATAATGCGATGACACCAATAAGCCGCGAACTATTTATTACCATCACAAAGATGGCAAAGTAGCCCATTTTCATCATATCCACTTGGATAAGGCGTAAAGCCGCACCTCACGTTCTTCACAGGCCTACTATGCAGAAAAAAAGAAACAGGAACCGGAATCAAGAAGTCCCATCTCGCTTAAGTCCCCAGACCCTCATCCTTAGGTTTCTGTGGCTTTGGAAACCGTCGACCTACAAAGTAGAGGCGTGAAGCAACATTTTCCGTCCACCTAAGGAAAATACGCAAAAAGGTGTGAAGCAACATCTCCAATGCTTCCCAGAAGTTTGCTACAATGGAAACTACAATATTGGGCCATTGTCTGTAACAGGTGACATCATACTGAACATATACAATGGTAGAGAAACGGTATCTAGAAAAGAAACTGAAATTCAAAATAGTTCAATTTTAACTGCCTCAACTGTCTACAGATAAGCAAAATAAGAAATAAATACTGGAGATAATGTTCCAACACGAAGTTCCAGAATGCCATCATAAAGTTGATGAGTTGTCATCCTTTAGAAAGGGTGAATTCCGAACTCTCTTATTGGCTTCCAATTTGACTACTTAGGACATTTGGAGAAATCTTGTGTACCGGTTTCGCGATACACAAACCTTTCGCGATCTAGATACTCATCCCTTGTTCGAATCCAAGACGCGGACGTTTTCCTTTGATTTTCATCTCAGTGAGCTAGATCAGCGTTTCTCAACCTTTCTACTCTGCGACCCAGCAAATTTCTTTGCACATGTACAGCGACCCAATGTTGAGTTTAATTTTGATTAAATATAGAAATTAAATAATTTTTATATCATTTCGCAAACCTAGTTGAAAAACGTTGAGATAGATTACAAGATTGACGTTTGCCGAATCATCTGGTAAGGACATACTGAACCTTGTGAGGTGGATAAAAACTTGGATATTTACTCTCTTCACTGATGTGTCTTCTTTCCGTTTAAGTGAGTCTTCGAAATCCCGGAGCGACTTTCTGCAACATACTGTATTTCAAGTTTTGTTGGGACAGAATTGAGCTCATACGCTGATTGTCTTGCTATTCAAAAGCTCAATATAAGTTTCATAATTGTCTTAATTAAACCTGTCTATCATCTTCATTTATGCTGTATTATTTGTAAAGATATTACATCAATCGCAATGCTATAACGGCCTCTTAGAGACGCTGTTTCGCTTAGCGCTATAATTTTAGGAACGCATACAGAGCTGCGAAACTGCATTTTTAATCCAATTGTAAGAGTTTGACTTCTTAAACATACGCAACCGGGCAAACATATGGCTTTCAGGTTTTAAAATTTCACTTCAGCAGTCTCTACAAAATAAAGAAAGCGCGCATAATCGATTTTGTTTCTCAACAAGGAACGAAGATGAAAATTCGCGTTTCTGGCCGATCGAACATTTGTCAAACAAAGCCAATTATGCATTAAGTGCCATTTGGCAATTAAAAGGGACTCCTCCTGATTCTGAAACGGTAACTGAATTAATAAACACTTCAGACTAAGTTTCGCAAGAATAAACAACCGAGCTCTTCGAATAAAAGAGAATTTTAGTTTCCCTTTTTAAAATTGATAAAACTCATTGCATCCGGTATCCGGGTTCTCTAAGCTGCATAAAGAACGAAAAACAGCAAGAAAGACTTTTAGAATTGCTGTTGTTTTTAAAACCATTACTGTAGGAGGTTAAATTAGCAAAGGGAACAGACCAAATCCTCCGATACAAAGCCAAACAAAAGAAAGAACAACGAAGCTGGAAAGCGGAATAAAGCGCGGAGAAAAAAAAAAGAAGAGACAAAACCCAAACATGGCAACAATTTCAAATGTCTCCGGGATTTCTTTAGCATTTGTTTCTAGACTTCTCGCGCAATTTCTTTTTCCCTTCCTTTTCTGTATTTTTTATGTTTGTCGCAGAGGGGTGGAGTGTGAGGGAAGAGGAGGTGAAGTTAGCGAAGGAATGCCCAAAATGCGCAGGCGCTTTCTCTTTCTCTCTCTCTCTCGCCCGGAGGACCGAGCGTCGTCTGTCCGCCATCTCCCTTTAATGTTCAATTACGAGAGGAAATGAAGAGAAAACTCAATTAGAGGAATCGGCCTATTGAAAGATTCAAACATCGCTGTTCCATTAAAATTTCACAAGTCCAGAGACCCGAGTAGAAAGGTCTAATCTGAACTAATGGAGGTTTTCGAGCCAATTTCGCTCCCATCCTCGTGCCGACCGGTTAACGGCTCCTGCCGCTGCTTTTACCCTCGCTATATTGACACGACAATCCTGAAGAGGAGGAAGCAGGGAATGGGTCGGAGAAAAGAGGAGAGAAAGAAAAAATAAAAAGAGGAATGGATCGGCGAAAGATGGAAAGGAAACGACTCAGAAAGGACAAGAAGGATGAGGGAGAAGAGTAAGAAAAATAACAGTTTTAAAAGCAAAGGGCTAAAATGAGAGAGCCCTGGGAGGAAGGTAAGCCCACCATTACCTTAGGCAAGCACTTTTTTCTTATCCTTGCCCCATATCAATGGAACTGCAAAAGTAATTAGAACGAATGCCTTTCGCAGTTTAGATTGAGAGACGCTTCTTATATATTAACACAACTTTTAATGACTAATTTCATTTTGCTTCTGGAATTATTAAAAAAAAATAAACCCCTTCTCCGTTTAATTAACAAACTTCAAATTATAAAAAATTATTTTTTGAAATTCAAAGTTTAAAAAAAAAAAAAAGTAAAGTCATAAACACGCGCCAATAAAAACGAGCGATTAAAACGAGCGACTGAAGAATTTTAATTAACTCGCAATTATTATTTGTAAAGGTGGATTTGACTTGGTTTCAGCCACGTGACCCCCGCGAAAACCCATTCCAATATCGGAAGGCAGTGAATGAGTAGGGCGCTTCGCTCTAGCGAGGGAGGTGAAAGAAGGCGACGGGAGTGGGTGGGGGTAGGTTAGGGAAAGGGGGTTTAGGGAAACCGTCCAAGCGGAAGAACATTCCGAAGCTGATGACATGACGCCCCTGGAAGATCGGTTCAGCCATTGGCTCGATGGTGAACCCACTAATCAATGACAGGGAAGAGCGCAGAGGCATGCATGCATGTATGTGGGGGCCCCTCCTCCGCTTCCACGAGCGCTGACCTCCATTGTTTTCTTTCCCTTCGGTGTCTAATCTTCCTCAATCGCACGAGCAATTGGCAAAGTTTCAATTCCTTTTAACTTTAATGGAAAACAGTTGAACAACAACATCAGCGGCCCATAGAAAGGGTTCAAAGGGTTCAGCGCTACAACAGAGCAACTGTTTCTGCTTAACAGGCATTTCATCTTAGTCCCTCACGCAGCTCGTCCATTAGTCCCCTCCTCCTCCTCTCACTACTACTAATGCACTTTACAGCGGGAAAGCCAGAGAGAAAGTGCGAGAGAGAGAAAGTGTGTGGCTTCGACTCAGAACGGAATTCAACGGAAACCTGCCACCACTACTTGAAGTGCTTAAAATAAAAATGAAAACAAAAATTCAAACAGGCGCACATGTGCACTCATATCTATCCGTTTACTCACATTCAAAGGATAAGAGTTCATTTCCCTTACTAGATAATAATTTTGTCAATAAACGGAAACAAAATAGTCGTGAAAAATTGTTTCTAGGGATAAGCTTTACTAGCGGGCGAATCCAAGATTGGTATTCATTCTAGAGATAAACAAGTTGCCAACTCAAACCACAGGGAAGTTAACCGAAGTTGGTTTATCCATGACGATCAGCTAAGTTAACCGAAATTCTCTTCATTATACAGGGTGATTCTTTCGGGATTAGACTCAAAAACATGCGAACATTTCAACAAGTTACGAACATATAATTATGAAATATGCGTCAAAGGAACGTCGGACACAGGAAAAGGAAGCGGAGGAATCCTGGCATTGTGTTGTGCGGTAGTGATGGAGAATGACATAATAAAGGAACGTGTCTTCCTTTAAACAGTTTCAAGAGTCATATATGCATACTCTTTATTTTTTTATGACTAATGTATACAGGTAGAACTAAACATTTAACACTTTCAAAATATGGAAAAGTGAAGATATCTGTAGAGCGTTTCAAACCTTAAGAGTCAAAATTCTACAGATGGTAGAGGATTGTAAAGAGAATATTTTGAACAGGGAAGCCAAAGATCTCACTCTGGATTGTATTTTTTTTTCTTATGGGGGCTCATCATGTCGTTGGTGTATGAAACCCCAGTACAATCTGATGCGATATTGCTTGTTAAGATCCAAACTGTCTGTCGACTTGTACAACAGGGATATTGTGAAAGAGTGCGGCATAATTTCATTAAGTGGTGGTTGTCACTTTGAGCACTTGCTTTGAACAGTTGCGGCAAAATGTTGTTGTTCTGGGGTGTAAATTATTTATGGATTAAAAACATTTTGTTTGCTCTGAAAACAAAAGCAGCTTACAAAAACGTTCCTCACACGTATTAGTCGTCCAAGATCGCCTGGTGCGTGAAATAAGCATTTCCGACTGTTGGTACTCAAAATACTCAGCTTACTGTCCTCTACCTTCTGTCGAATTTAAACCCTAAAATTTTCAGACGCCCTGTATGTAGCGCATAGGAAATTTGAGACACCCCACAGGTAGGATATTCAAATTTCAAATATAGAATAGGGAGCAAAAAATGATTTAAAATAAGAACAAACTAATCAAATACTGGGCGATTCAAGAAGTACTCTTTGGTTTCAAATTATCCCATAAGCATTGCACACTAATACGACGTACAATGTGTAGAAAACTACAAGTTACATATGTATTAAAACTCTTGAATTTTTTTTAGATATAGTGCTGGCAAAAAAAGCACTGCCTAGAAGGAATGGGTCGATTTATTTGAAATTGTGCACACACGTAGCATTGGTAGCATACAAGAAATGATTCAAATTGCAAAATAATACGTCTAGAAGAACGTTGTACAGGATGGCTCCCATGCACATTAGTAGGTCGTAAAACCGCCGCGAGCTTGAATGCAGGCCTCGACTCTTGCATAAAGATGCTGGATGTCGTCTTGGGGTAGGTTGTTCCAAGTCTCCTGAACATGCTGGCGCAATTGTGGAATTCTTGCAGCTGATGTGCAACGACAATGAACGTTGTGTCCCCTCATGTCCCACACATACTCAATTGACGACAAGCCTGGAGATCGTGCTGGCCAGGAAAGTAGTGCCACGTGCTGTAAAGCCTGCAAGCTAACTCGGACGGTGTGTCCACAGGCGTTATCCTGCCGGAAAAACATGTTACCCTCCTGTTGCAAGAAGGGCAGAAGGTCGGGTTCCACAATCTGCTGGACGTACCGAATGCTGTTCAATGTTCCATCCACAAACACTAAGGGTGATCGCGAGTTGTAACTGATCACCATTAGCCAGGGGTTGGACCTGTGTGCCGTAGATGGAAGATGGCGCTCTGTTGCTCTTCGCAGCACACATACACTTCCATCACTGGTGTACGGGCAGAATCTGCTCTCTTGACTCAAGACCACAGATCTCCATTCGGCTCTTTCGAGGCACCACTGCAACCGCGTAGCACGGTTTTCTTGCAGTCATGGGAATCTGGCTAGAGTCTCCATCCGTGCCTGCAGTCCTGCAGCTAGCAAATGGTTATCAATAGTCCGTCTTGACAAAGCTGGTGTCACTGTGGATGCCATACGGGTGATCAAAGCTTCTCGTACGATTCGACGGTCTTATAATGACGAATTGTTCCGTAGGTTGCCTATAATAAATTCGCGAAACAGAGTTCTTTTTGAATCGCTCTGTATTAAAAAAATTATTAACTTCAGGAAATCATCAAGATTCCCTTGGATTAACGAAATGCTTCACAGAATTTAACAATAATAAATCTTGAGCTGCTGTAAGGTCAAATGTATTCTTTCATATAGCAAGGAGCTATTTCTTTGGGAATTAAACCGTTACATATGGAAATATTTTTTTTCTAATGGAATTAAGTCAGAACATCACAATTCAGAAAACTTACAAAGTTACAAGGAGCGATCAGGGAAAAAAAAGGTTAAGCGTCTGAATAGGAGAAAGGAAAGCATAACTGTAGAGAACTGACTGTACGATTAATCATGTCGTTAATCATATAGCCTCTTTTACGTCATAATGGCAAATGAAACAGGTACCGGACAGATACAAATTTAAATTGATAAATCACTGGAGCAGGATGCATAGTGTTGGCAATATGTGGCCTAGCGTTATCGTGAAAGAGAATAAGACCATCGCTCAATTTTGTGAGCTGCTTGTTTTCAGCTTCAGCCTCGTAAAATTTTTTTTTCATAAAACCTTATAACTGTTTCCAACTCTAACAGGAGTTCATAGAGATTTCTGAACTACTAGTGCCATCTATGGAACGTACATGTAAAATTTACCGAGACGGCACCTTTACAGTGATTCCAGTTTTGCAAGCCACAATTATATCTCCCCCCATAAAGATATAATTTTGAAATTCGCGCTGTACAAACTTCATTTTATGCATGATAGATGGCGATGTTAGTGAAGATACAATCACGCGAGACACAATTCAACATGGGGCTTTGTGTACAACAAAAGGTGTTCATTGCGGAGTCACTTAGAGACTGATTCTCGGAAGACTGATTTTCACATTCCACACGTACTGTAAATCGTGATGTAATGCAAACATAAAATATAGAACACCAATTTAGGGTGCAGGACTTCAGAATCAGCCTATTCTTAACATTGATCAACCAAATCATTAGGACCACAGTCCTAATACCACGTTGCTCCACCTTTGGCACGCAAATCAGCTGCAGACCATATGGAAAGTGTTTGGGGAGGGAATAGTACAAGATTTGCAAGAGAGACCATACAATTCCCTGTAGATTATAATGAGGTGTTCGGTGAGCTCTGAGATGGAGCTCCGTGACTCCCAAATGTGCTCAAGATGAATCTCAGTGGTCTCGCCGATCACCCGACCTAACAGGTGATTTCTCTCTGTGAGGCTACGTGAAGGACTGCGTCTTCGTCTCCATTATCGCATGACTTACAGAATATTTAAAGCGGCGAATTTCCCAAGCGATCGACGCAACTGGTGAAGGGGCGCTGGCAAAACAAAATAGGAACTGCTTATGGCAACCTAGAAACAAAATTTTATATTTCTATAAGGACAGTGGGAGCTGCTAATCTACAAAGACTAATGACAAAAGAAATACTGGCCGTGCATTTCGAAGAAAAAGTCTTCATTCTTAACGGCCAAAGAATGAAGATCTGCTCTTCATTTTCATTAATCTTGTGGGCTACTTTCTTTATAGTTTTATTAAAACAACTGAGTACACTGCCAAGATTTTATGTTTTTTTTATTTATTTATTTATTTTTTTTTATTTTGCACATCGCTGTTGCAAAATTATTTTTCATAAATAAAATGTAATCACAATTTTATAGAAGAAGAAAAAAAAGAGGCTAAGATATAGCCATCTTTGAGTAAGAGGCTGTTTTTGTTATCCGAGTGATTTGTTTACCATATTCCGATGTGCCTTTTATCGTCCATTATAGACATATCACTAATTCTCTAATTATTGCATTAATTATGTTTGATTCTACGCATACAATTTGTTACTAAATAAATTAAGCAAATTCTGATAAATATTTCCGAAAAGTGCAAAAACGAAGTTCACGTTTGCCATCTACGGAAATTAGTAAATTCACTAATATCATTCACTAATTCACATTAATATTAGTATCATAAATCTGGTTCAGATTCAAAATGACAGGTGAATTGAAAATCCAGGGTAAAGGTGAATTACTGTATTATTATTATTATCATCATCATGAGAGAGGTAATTTGGAGCCCCATTTTCCTTTATCTTTCAAATTGACACTTTACAAAATTGCCACTTAAAATCCAAAAGAGGTTACGGATTAAGACAACATAGAAAACGACACTTAATTTCGAAATAATTTCAGTTTCCTATATTGGTTTTTAACAGTTGTTAATGGAGCTATGTTATCATATTTGACACTCAACAAAGTGCGTAATAATTTAAATTTTCTTTAATGTTCCTTTCAAACTTTTCGGCCACTAAAAGAGAAAGAAAATAATATTAAAACTCCCTAATCTGGAGAATAAATAGCATTTTCTCCATTTGGCATTAAATTAAATTAATCCACATCATTTCCTTGCGTTATCTTCCTTGTCCGGTTTAACTCAGCATTTTCACCAATTTCATCTTTACTTTGAGGAAAATTATTTAACACGGCATTGAATATCCACTATTTCTCAATAGAAACCAATTTTCTCTCTACATAAAAGGTAATAGCTTTTAACTGTCCACATGTTATTTCAGTGCTGTGCTTTGTGAAAGGGAAGGTGGCGTGAATACATTAGACAAGCTGTGCGCCACATAATCTAGTTCTCACACTTTAAGGTGAATGGAAGAGTTCACTTAATCGCGCTCAATAGATAGGAAGTCACAGAGATAGTATACCCTCGTGCTTTTTTCCACTCAAGCCTGCTCGCAACCGGATTTAAGAAAATTAAAGCATTTAAAAAAAAAAAAAATTCTCTACCTATCCCTACCTATTGAGCGCGATAAAGTGAACTCTTCCATTTCACCTTACAGTGTGAGAACTCTACGCTACAACCAGACCCAAGCAGTGGCCCACTGACTGTTTTATGCCATACAAGAATAATAATTAACAGTCGAATTATTACTTATAGTCCGACAGATAAGACATGAGAATCGCTCCTCTGCAATAGATCACGTGGGCATAACTTTGGCCTCGTTGCACAGATCTTTTATTAGGAGCTTTAACAAAAAGCCACTTATAAGAATGCACGCATGATCTATACGTTTATCCGGCCGTCCGCCGTTTGTACGATAACTTGAAAATGGATTAACATTTTCAAATTCTGTTTTCAGAAATATGGCCATCAATGTCTTAGCTCGGCTGTATCAACTTTTCAGGATTTTTCGTGGACCTCTTCAAGTCAAATTCACGTGATAAAACAGTGACTGTAAAAAAAAAACAAAGACCAAGGAGAAGCTTTAGCGTGAAGCAAAAATACATTTATACATTTATTAACAAGAAATTACTCCCCCCGAGTAGTTACCCTAGTTATCTGGCGAGTAGCAGACCCTGCGGTCATCTATTTTTACCCCTTTATCTGCGCTTTTTACCTCCCCCCCAAGTTTTTTAATCAAAAAACTTATTTTCTCGAACGTAGTATATGGAAAATGTAAAAAAACTCGTATCTTCCTTCCTTTCTCATCATTTACGATGAAATGACATATCACATGCCATCTGTTGTCATAGTTCTAACGACCAAGTGACTGCCACCGCAATTCCGATCCCACTGGAACAATTCGGTCTAAACTTCATAATAATGTAGATCTTGTCTAGAGGAATCTGGATACAGAATTTCACTCCTTTACGTACCTAAATAGCACATAGAGCTTTTCTCCTCTCTGAATCCCACCTCTGTAATTCCGACCCCAATCGAAACCAAACTAAATAGTGAAGGTGGACTAATGCCCATAGTAAGCTACATTTCGAATTTCAACCTTCTTCCTCAAAAAATGTAGAAATTATGAAGGGGCGAACGGACAACATAAAACCAATAACTAGCTCCATTCTTCCACTATTTTAATGATATAGATTATGAGCACTTGAGCAATCGTGCGTCGACAAAGCGATTTCACGTGCGCGTGCCGATGTCAATAATGCCTAAAAGATGAACAGAAAGCACGGTCTATAGATATTCATAGTCATCGAGCTCCATTGTTAAAATGAAGCTAAAGTTTCTAGATCCCGGTAGGGCGGGAACTCTATTGAAAAGTGGCGCTGCATGTACAATCTGCCCAACTGCGCCTGCAGCGCCACCCTATCGGCAGAAAGAAACTTTACTTTCGTGTTCAGTTTCAATGAAAATCTCTATCGCTGGTTGCGGTCGGAAAAGTGCGATCTATGCGGCACCTGGCGCGATCTGTTTTCCTTAGCTTCTCGAAACAATGGAAAATGGCATATCACATGATCTCGATGACCATGAATATCTATAGACCGTGACAGAAAGTAACAATATATTCATTCTCGACAAATCGATTGTTTTATGACATGCCATTATCTTGGTATTCTTTATAGTCACGGTTTTAGCACGTGAATTCGACTTGAAGGGGTCCACGAAAAATTCTGAAAAGTTGATACGGCCGAGCTAAGACTTTAATGGTCAATTTCTGAAAACAATTTGAAAAAGTTAATCAGTTTTCAAGTTATCGTGCAAACGGCGGACGGCCGGATAAACGTACAGACCAATCTTATCTATGCATTCTTATTTCTGCTAAAGCTCCTAATAAATGTATTTCTGCCCCTTCTTGGAATGTTTACAAGATTTTATTTATTGTTCATATTTCCTGCTTAAAGTGCCTTTTGTTCAACACGTGCAAGAACTATTCCTTATAACGATTCTTCTGGGGAAAATTAAATCGCATTAATTACAAAAAAGGGCCTTTAAGGGCTACCAGTTTAACAGCCACCTTAGTGCGAGGTTAATTTTTTACTTCTGCTTGTTTCGATGGTAACGAAATGATTGACAGTTCCCATGATTCGCTTGTTGGAGTATACTTCCATTCTCCAACACAGAAGATGCCTTGAAGGAAGTACCTACTGAACCAGATAAAGATTGAAGAAGCATTAGTTTTTACTAAGGGAATTATTACTGGAAAGCCTAATTACAAGAATGGCATTTCAATGAAAAGTGAGAGATTGTCATTGTGGGAATGACCGAAAAACCAAGAATGTTTGCGTGCACTGACAAAAAGAC
>JAHWFO010057280.1:24374002-24387230 GCA_023313115.1 Rhysida immarginata | reverse complement strand
CAAATGAAATATATTTTTCACGAGAATGTTTGACGAACGTACATTCTTTGAATATACGAGGGATATTTTTTAATTAAGATCCGTTTTCTAATAAAAACAAAACTACTATATATTTTATCAAAATTTTTTCTTTACCAGATTCCACATACACTGGCTGACAAAAAAGTGAAGCACTGGCATCTTTCACCTCGTCGTCAGAACGCAACTCATGTCCCTTTTAAGATGCTCTTTCTTCTTTAGGAAGTGGTGAAGATAGTAAAGTCTTTCATCTTTGAACTGCAGTTTTTCGTCTTTGAACTGTAGGCGCTGCAGAATATGTTGCTTTTCTGTTTGTATTAAAAAATATTAATTACTAAAACTTGTTAATAAATTTTTACAAATAAACTTTCATTTAAAAAGTTGCCTATCTCCCCATAATTTATTTTAAGCAGCTTTTACTGCCATTGATTTCTGTTTTTACATTTCTTATGTGTGCGGGCGGGCGTCATCGTGCTGCAGAAAAGGGTCCAAAGCTGCCATTCAATCCTCGTGTCGACAACAACGCCAGAATTTCTCTCCGACGGTTTCACCGGGATGGGGACTATGTCGAAAAGTGAATAGTGCATTACATAGAGGACAAATGTTAGTATCAGGTACAATTAGAATTTTGAAACTCGGTTGACAAATAAAGTTACAGCCATGAAGGCATTACTTTTCGACCAATCCTCGTATATTTAAGCAGATTCATAATAATGATAAACATTTTATAAAATTCCTGTGTGTAATAGGTTGATTTAAATGCCAAATCTATCCGCCAGATGGCATCCGCTACGGTTTATGAATTTTGTTCTAGTTTATTTACAAAAGTTCAGTGAAGATGAAAGTTAAAAACTTGAAAGAAAAGCTTCAGTTAATAGGAGCGAAAACTGACGGAAATAAACAAGTATTGACTAACAGTGAACAAATTTTATAACAAATTACGATTTACGAAAGTGACGATGCTAAATATTGGGCTAGGCTACGATATCTCATTTAACCTCACTGAACTTTTCGATCTGTAGGAAATCCATGAAACTTGAGATTTTTGTTTTTAACATTGTTGTTCGAACATTGTGGAACTGAACAATTTACATGCATGTTCTTATACAGTATTCTATATTGCCGAGATTTTCTCCTCATTTCGACCATAGCGTCATAGCCTCAGATTCATAAAGCGTAAGCGCTGCCATCTATACTTAAATCAATCTATTAACTAGAATTTTGATAAAGGAAGGCGATGAAGTAAGAATTAGAAAAAAATACCTCCAATTTACGTATACAGAGTAATTATAAGGTCCTGCAAACAAAATTTTCTGTTGTATCTTTTGAAAAATGAAACATATCAATACAGAACTGGGGATATACATCATAATTACAGTAAATGTTGTAACTGAGAATTAATCTATGTCAAGCACAACTGTACTAGACGAAAGTATTTGCAGCAACACATCCCAAAATACTGGTGAAGATAAATGCAATGTTGCTGTTTTTGATGGTCTTCGGATTGCTTTCTTATGCGCGTTGAGACAAGACCTGAGGAAAAAATTTAGTGGCTTTATATTGCCGCCACGTAAGTTGAACGATCTTTTAGAAATACGCAATAAGTCTTCTCATCAATATGCTTTGTCTGGATTTTACCCATGATGCACTTGTTATACTATAGTAAATGCGGAGATATCGTTGAAACGTGGAAAAACTATTAAAAGTCATAGCATTTATCTTTTTAAAAGAAATACGAAAATAGAAAGTAAGTATAAATACGAAAACAGTGTTTCGTAAACGAAAGCGAATGTTTCATGGAATAGCTAAGCGATTTACTTCCCGTTTTCTATTGGCCGGCGTTAAAAATGATGTCATCCTGTCGTTCAACTTAGGTGGCGGCAACTATAGGTCACATAATCGAGGTACCCTACCACTTCTTGGACGTACATTAACACTACCCGCTTTCCTAAATTTCTGAACTGAACGGTATAGTGTAGATTTATTCTGTAAATCTTGGATTGCAGTTTGGATTCATTATGGCCTCTACTCTCAGAGACCAATTTTTCACCAGAATTTAGTTGATGACTTCAGGAATTTTCTTCCATTCTTCCGCTAAGAGTGCAGTCACAGTTGTTGGACAATGTGGCCTAATCCATACTCGTCGCTCCAATTTATCTCACAGATGTTCAATGGGATTTACAGGGTATCCTAAATGGAGTGACAGTTAAAATGGAATATCAGCAAACTGTGACAAGTTATTCTTATGAGGACAAAAATTTGTTTTAATATTACTATAGGAAAACGTAAAAATGGTGTAAAATTGTTTGGAGGAGAGAACGTTTATTGTATTGGAGTACGGCCTATTGGGTACAACAAGCGACAAGAAGTTTCAAGTGTAGATTTAATGTCAAGAACGGACACATCCGACTACGGTAAAACAGTTGTACGAGAAATTTATACTAACCGATAGTGTTGCGGATGGGTTGGGGTCATCGTTGGACAACCGCGGTCGGTCATGACGGTGCAGGCCGTTAAGAATGCCATAATGCGCAGTCCAAAAATATCGGTCAGCAAAACACAAGGCAACTTACTAAACATTAATCTCCTGCCCTCACAAATTAATCTCCTCAAAGAATCAACAAATCCAATGCCGCCGTTTGCCTGCTACTACATTTTTAAAACGTTTTAGAGACTATGGAGGCTAGTCCATTTCTTCAATCCTTGTCTCCTGAAACCATTCCCAAGCAAACTTTGTTGGTACAGGAATGGTCTAATTCCAAAATGCTGCCACAAACCTCGCCAGTGTAGAATTGTACGAAATGCCCAATTGCAAAAGGTTCCTGCTACTAGAAAAATTCAGCCCAATTCAAACTATGTAAATGAGCTTCATACAATGATACTTCCTCCGAACTTCACACAGTTAATTATGAAGCTTTTCTCAGGCATCCGCCAGACCGATACTCATCTGATTGTCAAAGTGCGCATCGGAATTCGTCAAATAAACCACTGTTCCTAGAGTTATACATGATTCTAAATGCCGCTTCCGAAATGATTCTGTTGATGGGGCTTATGAGCAGTAGCAGCAGCAGCACGGCCTGATGCCCTCAGTTCCCGGTGAATGGTGACTGTATTTTCGGTGTTTAAGTGTAATTTCTAACTCAGCAGCAACTTTTTCAGTTGAAGACTTCCGATTGCATCTGTTACACGTGCTAGCACTCAGCGATATCTGTCATTTTATATGGCCTACCATTTGGGAGTTTCATTGACACTGCTCCTTGAGATTTCCGCTTGAGAATGATGTCACTTATAGTTGAACGCAATATTTGCAGAATGAAAAAAAAAATCAACTATGCGTAAAGACTTATTTTTTAGGTGATATCTGTAATGGTACTATATTGGAACTCACCGTGTTCTTTTGAAGGACCCATACTGCACTAGTTTGAATCGTAATTAGTTAAGTATGTTTCTAATTGCAAGTTACATGATTATTTAACATTGCCTTGCCTGAACCTCTCTCTAATCCTTTTAGATTGGATAATCCCGGGACATAAAGGGATCGTGATACCTATAAATGCTGCAGCATCGTAACTTTTTTTTTTACGAAGTGCAAGAAAACGATAATTAGGTTTTGTGTGGCAGATGCTTTTCAGTTTTCTCGAATAATGCACATCATCTCAATGAAGAATAAGACAGACAGGCATGTCATTACTTTTTTCTTAAGAATCCTCATGAAGCTTGATTTTGAGTAAATTTCGTATTGCTTCAGGCTTCTTTAGTTTTCTAGATTAAAGGTTATCGTCAAAGAATGAATGGTTAGGAAAATACTGGTTGCGCGACTTTGGAATCGCCCTAGATATTAACTGCTCTGATTACGAGGAGAAGCGATTGAAATTAAAACTAAAGATACAAACAAAAAAAAAATCAGCTAATTAGGAACATATAAAAATCATTAACTAAAAAAATAAATGGAGATTTTGATATCGACGACATATTGTAATAACAATAAAATCTCTCCAGGAGTTCAGCGCACGCCGTTAAAAGCCAGCTAAATAATTTGGGAGAAAATTTACTAGCAGAAATTTCATTAGGAACGTGTTACTTGATTTCTATGGAGAAGGAAGTTTTAATTTCAGCAAATTAAGTCAAATTTACTGAGAAGCTTACTCAATTAGAACCTTCCGTCGGTATTTGAAGCAAAGCATTCAATCCGTCTTCCTCTGAACAATGTCAGAGAAACCACTATTCCGCATAAATGAATTTATAAAATTAAAAGCCCATATGTACATTTCGGAGATCTGTCTCCTTCTTCTCTTCTGTTGGTGTTAATAGCAAATAAAAGAAAGGTCTTCACTTTGAATGATTTTCGGTTTGTAAAAGAACTGAATATTTGTAGCATATAAAACGAGCTACAGCCTTCGATATAGGAGCCTGAAATATATTTCTGGTCATCCATTTCATTTTTGAGTTATTTCTTCTTTACTTTGATCAGCCAGCTCCATATTAATTTTTTTTTTTTTTTACTTTTAATTTTTCCCTCCTTCAATTTTTTTTTCTTCATTTCAATGACAAGAAGGATGGCACCTCCCTCGTCGGCTGGGGCTTCCTTTCTTCTTTCTTAAGTTCATGTACCCTCTTTTCCCGTCACCTACCCACCCACCCACCATCGTTATTTCAATCGACTCCTATATGTTTTAATCTTCCTACAATCTTCTCCTGTCCTTCTCCATTCCGAAGCTCAGGCTCGTTGCCTAGGATTCTCTAAACACAGCAGCTAATTACTTTCACGTATGAATGGAGGCTGGCAGCCCAGCCTAATTAGCTCGTGCAGCTGCTAAGCCTTCATTAGCTTGTAATAAATTAATGGAAACAATACACCGGCTGCAATTTGAGACGCAGACCTCCTCATTACGAAATGCGCCCGAAGGCCCGAGAAACGTAGACGACGATGACGTGCCGGATGGGGTCGACCCCCGAAGCCTTCTCTTCTTCCTTCTCCCTCATCTAATCAGATCAAAAATAAAACGCGTTTTCCAATTCCTTAATATTTATCGGCTCGTCCATGACGAACAGCGCCTCAACAAACGGTAGAAAATGCCCTCGTTTTCTATCAATTTTGACTCATATTTTCTTTTTTTTTTATGTTTGTAAGTTTTCTGTGAGTCTCTCTCTCTCCCTCTCTCTCCGCGCAGTCTTCGTTGTAGCGAGGGTCGAAGGTGAGGACGAGGCAAGGAACGGGACGCGAAATGAATGAGAAGCAAAATCTGCACGCTCTGATAGATGCAAAAATTAAATTGCTTTGCGGGGGGAAGATCAATTTTGAATGGCGAAAAGAAAGCGACAGAGGTATACAGGCTCTCTCTCCTTTTTTGTGGTAAGGACGTCGACTCGAATAAAAAAGCTATCCTCAATAGAGACAAAATATTAGTCCTGGGGCTATGAAAAACACGCACGTGGAAGCAGAAACTAAAAAAAAAAGGAACCGTGACTCCTCCACCTCTCTCTCTCTCATCCATCTACATCTCTAACCTTATCAGCACCATTCTTTCTAATAAACGAGATATATTTATAAAGCGAAATTACAAGTGTTGTGCATTTAGAGTTTACTGCAATTTCTCATTTGGGGCCTAATTCTTAATAAAGGATTCATTGCATAAGATAACGATTTGCTTTATTAAGTTATTCGATCGCCATGGAAATGATGAAAGGACGGAGGCGAACTGCGACCAATTAAAATCATCTGGCGATCGTTAATGGGAATAATTTTTTGTAACGAAATTAGTCGATCAAAATTAAAATAATGTTACAAAAAACTGAAAGAAAATTATTAAAACTAAATTATAAAAAGAAAGGAAAGAAAAAAAAAGTTAAAAAAAGTCATTTCTTTCTTTTAACTTATTTCATTTGCAATTATGCAAATTTTGCCACCCTTTCTCATAATTAACTTATTTTTTTATTATTTGTCAAATTATCATTTCCTAGCATACTTAGTCACGGTACTTTATATTCTGTCACCATTCTATATAACACCATTTTGTGCATAACAGATATTTTTTTGTAAAATTTCAATTCATATTAACTTAAGTTAACCAGTGAGCTAGTTTATTTATTTATTTTTTTGACCCCCGCTACATAGAACCTTCAGTCAATTAAGGCCATTTCGCTAGCAGTTTTCTCACTGTAAATAAACTTAGCAGTCGTTATCGCGGTTGGGAAAGATAAATTTTAATAAACCACCAAGGAATGAAATAGCCAAATACCGAAAGGCTAAAATGATCACAGTCACATAAACCATTGAGATTGGGCTGTTCTTTATAAATTCCAACTTATAAAATTAATAGTCAGATAGTTTTAAATAATTTGAAATAAAATTCTTCCAAAATTTTTGAATCATTTTTTTGAAAAAAAACTTCATAAAGCTTCCAACATTTCTTATAATATCTCTGAGAACTCGCTATAAGATCTGTCCCAAAAGTTTATAGAAAGTAAACATGAGGTAATATTTCTAAATTGGTTTGCACGTTTTGGCTTCACATTTGTTGAAGTAAACAACATCGGCAAAGAAACATAATTTTACATGGATATGTACTTTATACAGGGTGTTTTTGAATTGAGTATAGATTTTTTGGGAGATGATAGAAGAGGTCCTTAGAAGTATTTTTTGTCATATGAACATGGGGTCCCCGCAGCTCCGTTTACTTACAATACTGCATTGAACAATCAAATGACACCGGGACGCACTGTGCGTTGTTAGGCCTACAATAGTCATCTGTGGTCTCATATCAACCCATGTGCAACACATGTTAACAGTTTTCAGCATCGTTTTTCGTTGAATATTTGGGCTGGCATGATTCACAATGTCCTGATTGGGCCATATCTCCTACCAAGCCGTCTTAACGGGCAAACATACCTTGGTTTCCTGAAGGAGGAGCTGCCTGGTCTTCTTGAAGATGTTCCACTAATGACCAGACATTTGATGTGGTTTCAACAGGACGGCGAATTACACAAGAGCAGTTAGAGATTATCTAAATGAGACATATCCTGGTCGTTGGATTGGTCGTGGCGGACCAGTTGCTTGGCCACCGAGATCGCCAGATCTCACACCGATGGATTTTTTTTATGGGGAAGCATAAAATCAATGGTGTACTCCGAACCCGTAGATACCGAAGAAGAATTGGCGGCTCGTGTTGTCGCGGCAGCAGGTGACATCAGCGACCGTGCAAATCAACTGTTTCCACGCGTATATCAATCCATCATAAGGCGTTGCGAATTGTGCTATGAAGCAAATGGCGATCATTTCGAACAATTACTGTAAAAGTTATTACAGTAGATTGCTTGTGTTAATTGTTAAAAATAAAATAATCTAGGCCTACCAACGCACACTGCGTCCCCGTGTCATTTGGTTGTGCAATGCAGTATTGTAAGTAAACGGAGCTGCGGGGACGCCATGTTCATATGACAAAAAATACTTCTAAGGACCTCTTCTATCATCTCCCAAAAAATCTGTACTCAATTCAAAAACACCCTGTATATTTACAACCCTCGGAAAAAAGTATGGAATGTTTTCCATTCTCACATTTGTATCTCACTAAAATTAATAATAACAAAACAACAAAGCTGAATTTCGGAATTTCCTTTTAATTACACTATTACTAACTGTATTTACAGTTATAGTTTTTATGATAGCCCATTTGGCTGATTAGTTACAAAGAGATGCTATTTCGAACGAGTACATGTCTGGGAAAAAATATGGAATATTGTCAAACACAGGAAAAAAGTATGGATTAATGGGTCCTAATATTTGTTGGAACTCCTTTTGCCTTAATAACCGCTTGTAATCTTTTCGGCATTGATAGCACTAATCGTTCATATGTGTGGGCGTCAATCTTCTTCCAGCATCTTACGATAGCTGACTTCAATTCTGCCATATTTGTTGGCGTCTCCTTTCCAAAACTTTTCTTCAGAATTGCCCAAACATTTTCGATTGGATTGACATCTGGGCTGTTTGCTGGCCACGGTAAATGTCAATCTATTCCTCTTTCTGCAAACCATTCGTGAACTTTGCGGGACCGATGACAAGATGCATTATCATCTTGATAGATGAAGTCATCGTCGCCATAATGTTCTTCAGCCGTCTTCAAAGCAAATGTTTCCAAAATACTGATGTAAGCTTCCGCATTTACAGTACTTGTAAGGATGGCAAGATTACCCACACCCCTGTGAGTGATACTTCCCCATACCAAAACACCCTTGGGGAATTTGGTTGAAGATTGGAGATATTCAGGAAGAAATTTTTCTTCCGGTCGTCTGAAAACGGATTTTCCATCGCTGTCTCCATAACCAAGGCACACTCGCGACTCGTCTGTGAACATAACTTTTTCTCCAGTCTAAATCTGTCCACTCTTTGAGCTGTTTCGCCCATTTTAGTCGCTCTCGCTTATTCTTCTCTGTCATGTGTGGCTTGGCTGTAGCCCCTCTCCTTCAATCGAGATACTACAGTTCGATCTGTGACATTGACACCCGTTTGTTTCCATGCATTGTTGATCTCACTGGATGATGAAAAACGTTGCCTCTTGACGATTTTCGCCAAATATCCATCATCTCCGTTGGATGTTGCACGGGGTCTTCCACATCTTTTCTTGTTAACAGTGCTTCCAGTTTTGGCTTGTTTAGCCAAAACGTTTGACACCGTTCCTTGGGAGCATTGGATTGTTTTCGCAATGGATTGTTGAGAGTGACCCTCAGTTTTCAACTTCAGAATTAATATTTTGTCTGTAGTACTGAGTCTTAGCCATCTTAGAACCAGAAAATAAAGTTAATACTACAAAATTGTCTTTTATATTTTACTTATATCACTTGATTAACCTACTATGATTTACATATCATTTGCCTACTGTTGCACATTGGTTAATCGTAATTATTCCATATTTTTTTCCACTCTTTTGAACTATTCCATATTTTTTTTCCAGACACGTACTCGTTCGAGAAAGCATATTTCTGTAACTATCCAGCGAAATCGGCTAGGATTAGAAATGTAGTTGTAAATATATTGAGCAAAAGTATAGCTAAAAGGGAATTGCACAATTTCGCTTCGTTGTTTATTATTAAGTAGCGGAAGAATGAAGCTACTTATTGTTTTCACAATGTCCGTCTGTCTGTCCGTCCGTCCGTCCCCTCCATAATTTCCGCATTTTTTGAGGTAGAAGGTTGAAATTCACAATGTAGCTTACTATGGGCATGTGCACCTTCACTATTTAATTTGATTTTGATTGGCCCACTGGGGTCGGAGTTTCGGGGGCGGAAATTAGAGGGGACCAAAAGGTCCACGCGTATTTATGCATATAAAGGAATGAAATTTGGTATGCAGATTCCTTTAAGCAAGATCAACATTACTGTAAAGTTTGGGCAAAATCATCCCAATAGGGTCGGAGTTGTGGGGGTGGCAATCACTTGGTCTTAAGAAATTTATGGCAACATATAGGGTGTGATGTATCATTCGATCGAAAATGATGAGAAAAGAAAGAAGATAGAGTTCTTTTATATTTTCTAAATACAAGGTTCAAGAAAATCAATTTTTGATTAAAAAAAAAATGGGGGGTTATAATGTGCAGATGAAGGAATTAAAAAAAAAATAGATGAACTCAGGGCTTCCGCTACTTTCCTATACCTTCCTCGGGAGGCTTAATTTCTTGTTAGTAATTTTAGTGAGATGCAAATATGAAAATGAAAAATATTCCATACTTTTTTCCAAGGGCTGTACTTTTCAAATAACTACAAAAAATCAAATAAGGTGACCAGAAAACCTGTCCCACAAATATATAGAATTCAGAAAAAACATGTAATATTATCATTTAATGTAACCCCCATTTCTTTTGAGTACATTACACTACAACACGTGTTGGCATTGACAAGATAAGGTCTTGGAAGTTCTTAGGGTCCAGTTTCCCCCAGGATTCCATGTTGTTTTAGTTCGTGTGTTGTTGAGAACTGCCTTGCATTGATGTAAACATGTCCTACTAAACATGTCCAAAGGTTTTTAGGGTTTCATTACCCGGACCCTATTCCTCTCAAACAACAGTTGAGTGGTCTTTTCACAATGAATTGGAGCATTGTCCTGTTGAAAATACCAGTCAGGACTAATTTTTTTCACCAATAGGAAGAAGATAGTCTTCCATCACTGAAAATTATGCTACGTTTCAGCCCAAGTTAAGTTTTCGTTGAGCTTTATGCTTTGGGGTTAACAGCGGCCCCTTCATCATTGGGTATTAATAAGGGGTTGGGATTCGATGATAAAATCCTGTGATTGTACTTTTTGATATTTCTCCATCCATCATCTGTTGAATTTTCCTAACAGACATGTCTCCATTGACTGCCAGGTGTGCGATTCGTCTTTCAGTCCGAGCTGATGTGACTTTGGGGCGACCTGATTTTTAGTTCTTCTCGTCATTTCCATTGTGTTGCAATAGCAATACATTATAAACCGTGGCTTTGCATCGACCAATCTGTTTGGGTATTTCACACACAGAGTGTCCTTCACTTCGTAATCTCCATATCATGTTTTTTTTCTGACTCTTCGACTTCTTTCACACTTGGCATTTTGGCGATATTTGTGAAAAAAATTGTAACTACAACGCTACACTAAAGTAGTTTAACATGCAAATTAGTAGCAAAGTCTACTTTTATGAAAGGGAAAGGAAGCAATTGCATCATACACAATATTTAAAGTAGTTGTCACTAAAGTCTATATATTTTTGGGACAGGTTTTCTGGTCACTTTATTTGATTTTTTGTTGTTATTAAGTAGCGGAAGAATGGAGCTACTTATTGTTTGAACAATGTTCGTCTGTCTGTCCGTCCGTCCCCTTCATAATTTCCACATTTTTTGAGGTAGAAGGTTGAAATTCGGAATATAGTTTACTATGGGCATGTGAACCTTCACTATTTAGTTTGGTTTTGATTGGCCCACTGGGGTCGGAGTTTCGGGGGCTGAAATTAGAGGGGACCAAAAGGTCTACGCGTATTTATGCATATAAACGAGTGAAATTCAGTATGCAGGTTCCTCTAAGCAAGATAAATATCACTGTAATGTTTGGGCCAGATTGTCCCAATAGGGTCGGAATTGTGGGAGTGGCAATCACTTGGTCTTTACAATGTTATGGCAACATATAGGGTGTGATATTATCATTCGATCGAAAATGATGAGAAAAGAAAGAAGATAGGGTTCTTTTATATTTTCTAAATACAAGGTTCGAGAAAATAAATTTTTGATTTGAAAAATGGGAGATTAAAAGTGCAGATGAAGGAATAAAAAAATAGATGAACTCAGTGCTTCCGCTACCTTCCTCGGGAGGCTTAATTTCTTGTTTGAAAAGTAAATAAATAAAATACATGTCCATGTAATATGTTTCTTTACCGATGTTCACTCCAAAAATGCGCAACCAAAACGTGCAAACCAATTTAGAAATATTACGTCATGTGTTTACTTTCTATAAACTTTTGGGACAGATCTTATTTTGAGGTATTGTAATTGAGCGCAGTGACACTAGATATATGTTCGTGAAGTCATGTAGTGTCAAATGTATGCAGTGTATTAGTTCGTTGATTCCCATGAACTAACTTCGAAGACCCTAGCCATGATAGCAGTTAGCCTCCCTGGTCCCTAGATATAACGCCGAATGGCTTTTTTCCTATGAATATAAGCGAACGACACCATGTTTAGGAAGAAAACTTAACGAGTTACAAAAATTCAAATCGCAGCGACAGTGGAAACAATAGCGACTAACATCAAACATTTGTAAGATTCACTACGAGTTACTTTTTTCATAGCTCTTTATAATGAAGAAATTAGCAAATAAAGTATGGACCTTCTTTTGCGGCCACCCTCTATTTCAGTGGTAAATATTTCCTTTACGTTAACTATATTATCTTTGAAACTTCTTGCTCGAAAAAGACAATTGAGCAATTTCTATATAAACTCTCAGATTGGTGTTACATTTTAGCTCATTTTATAATTGAATAAGCTCATTCACTTTATTAAGTACCGAAAGGTGCTTTATGCTTTGGCCTTGTCCGTCCGTCCGTCCGTCCGTCCGTAACTCGATTTTCTCGGAAAGTATGAAATATTTTAAAAATCTGTTTTCACCAATCGATAGATATGGGAAATGGCACGGACGAGTTCGAAGATGGTCGAAATCTGTACAGTGGCACGCGCTCTAATTGTACTATTGTGATACCCCCCAAAATTTTTCCATGTTAAGATATAGTAAGTATCATATCAAACCACTCGTAACGACGAGCCATGAACGAATATAACGTTATTAAATAGGGTTTAGCCAATTGATAAATTTAGTTCGAAGATAGTCGAAATCGGTACAATTGCATTAGGGAAAACGCGTGATAAGCATATACGTTCGGCTCAGCGCGTGCTCTAAACGTTAATGAGATGGTGCGCGTGCAGGATGCACGAGATTGACGATTATTGAAACGGCAGAACGGACTCTAAATCAAAAGAATTTTATTCGTAGGGAGCTTATTATTTATTTATTACGATAACTTGAAAACGAATTAACTTTTTCACACTCTGTTTTCACCAATCCTTTAATATGGGACAGAGCACGAACAAGTACGAACCTGAGATAGCCGGAATAGGTACGTACTCTAACGGCACGTGTTCTAATGGTAACATTAATATACCCCTTTAAAAATTTTCTCTAACCAGACATGGCATGTAATATATAAAATAAATCGTCACGACGTCTCATGAACGAATATATGAGAGTAACTAGTGATACCACAAATTCATGTAATAGCACGTGTACGTTTAAGGATGTATCATTAATGAATATAAAGCGTAAATAACGACAGTGGTAATTGGATTACTAGCACGTGCCTAATAGTACCATATGGTACCGATGGAACTTTCAATGCTAAAATATGGCATGTAATATATCAAACAACTCGTAACAACGTGTCATGAGTGAATAAAACAAGTAAATAATGAAAGTGGGAAATGGTTAAATAGCACGTGCCCTAATGTTCTATATGATACAATATGGCACCATTGGAACATTCAATGCTAAAATGTGGCATGTAAGATATCAAACAACTCGTAACGACGTGTCATGCGTAAATATAAGGACTAAATAATGAGAGTGGAAAACGGTTAGGTAGCACGTGCCCTAATGGACTATATGATACAATATGGTACCATTGGAACTTTCAATGTTAAGATA
>JAHWFO010057280.1:24348703-24373992 GCA_023313115.1 Rhysida immarginata | reverse complement strand
ACCATTGGAACTTTCAATGTTAAGATATGGCATGTAATATATCAAACTACCTGTAGCAACGTGTCATGAGTGAATCTAACAAGTAAATAGTGATAGTCGAAAATATTTAAGTAGCACGTGCCCTAATTCATTTCAAATATATGCAAATTACAAATTAGAAGTTTTACAGGTGGAATATATAAGCAACGCAGGTCTTCAATGTTTTATGTAGCAGTATTCATTTAGCCTTTCTGTACTTGATTATATCATTCATCAGTGGTTTATTAAGTACCGAAGGGTGCTTTATGCTTTGGCCTTGTCCGACCGTCCGTCCGTCCGTCCGTAACTCGATTTTCTCTTAAAGTATGAAAGATTTTAAAAATCTGTTTTCACCAATCGATAGATATGGTAAATGGCACGGAGGAGTTGGTAGATGGTAGAAATCGATACAGTGGCATGCGCTCTAATTGTAATATTATGATACCTCCCAGAAATTTTCCATGTTAAGATATAGTAAGTAACATATCAAATCACTCGTAACGATTAGCCATGAACGAATATAACGTTATTAAACACTGCTTAGCCCATTGATAAATTTAGTTCGGAGATGGCCGAAATAGGTACAATTGCATTGGAGAAAACGCGTAATGAGCCTACAGGTACGGTTCTGCGCGTGCAGATGCACGTGATTGACGATTAATGAAAGGGCAGAACGGACTCTAATTCAAAATAATTTTATTATTCGTAAGGAGCTTATTATTTATTACGATAACTTGAAAACGAATTAACTGTTTCACATTCTGTTTTCACCAATCCATTAATATGGGACAGAGCACGAACAAGTACGAACCTAAGATAGCCGGAATACGTACGTGGTCTAATGTTAATATTACGGTACCCCCTTAAAAGTATCCTCTAACCAGATATGGCATGTAATATATAAAACAACTCGTAACAACGTGTCATGAGTGAATATCTATCTATATATATACAGAAGGATGTTTGTTTGTTTGTGGGTTTTTGTTTTTTATACAAATGTACAGTTTTATTCCTTTCTTGATAAAATTTCGCATACATGACCTTCAAACCATGAGGAAGGTCACTGCCTACCTTAGATTTCGAAAAAATAATTATTGATAAAAAATTGATATTCATGGTTATGAGATAGCCGGAAGAGGTACGTGCTCCAATGTCACGTGTTCTAATGGTGACATTACGATACCCTCTTAAAAATATCCTCTAAACAGATATGGCATGTATTATATAAAATAAATCGTCACGACGTCTCATGAACGAATATAAAAGAGTAACTAGTGATAGCAGAAATTGGTCTAGTGGCGCGTGTACGTCCAAGGATGTGCCAAGAATGAATGTAACGCGATAATAATGATAGTGATAATTGGTTTACTAGTATTTGAATAATAGTACCATATGGTACGGTTGGAACTTTCAATGGTAAGATATGGCATGTAATATATCAAATAACTCGTAACAACGCGTCATGCATGAATATAAGTAAATAATGATGGTGGGAAATGGTTAAGTAGCACGTGCTCTAATGGTAACGTAAGGTTCCATGGTGTACAGTTAAAATTTTCAATTCTAAAATATGGTATATAATATATCAAACAACCCGTAATAACGTGTCATGAGCAAATATAACGAGGAAATAATGATTGTGGGAAATGGTTTGCATAAAAGACAAACAAACAAACCCACAAACAAACAAACATCCTTCTTTACATATATAGAAGACTTGCAGAGTACCCGGCGTTGCCCGGGATAATTACGCTTGTAAGTATACAGAAAAACCTCAAAAAGCTAAATTAAACCTCCAAATTTGTTAAATTATCACTACAATATAGAGCGAAGGGACTATCCATTTTACGAAAAATCCGAAAGACAGGAATTTACCTCTTCACTGAAAAAATCCATTTTAGATGATATACCGGGACTTGATTTACCGAAAAAATTTTTTTTAAAGGCTCACAATGGATGGACCTCTCCAAGGATGCTTTCTAGTCTAAATAATTTTTTACTCACGTAATCTTACTTTAGATGTACACTTGATGTTGTTGCAATTTCCTTTCTTCTTTCGATGTATTGAAGCAAAAATTGGCCATTCATCACTTTGTGTAGTCTAGCGGTCGCCGATTCTTCAATTTACTTGCTTACCATTTGCTCAATACAGCACGGAGCTAAAGGAGTGCTTCTTCTATCGTCTTTAACTCTTTCTCAATAGTTTGCTAACTCATTATCTCCAGTTACTGATCATTTTTAAAGATTTTTCAAGAAACTGTTAAGTACTAAGAATTCTCTTTTCTAAGAAAAGCCTGAATAACAGGAATTCTATGCATTGAATTCTATATTGCACAAACTTTGCCTTGCATTGTTGGTAATGAGGCATATTGTTGATCCTTGCATAGTGTTTGTGAATTGCGTGTTGATACCATTGTTGATACTTATTGTTGCAAAAACTGTCTTGCATTGTTGGTCATGAGATATTTCTCATTAATATGCCCCGCCATAACCATGAATATCGATTTTTTATCAATAATTATTTTTTCGAAATCTGAGGTAGACAGTGACCTTCCTCATGCTTTGAAGGTCATGTATGCGAAATTTTATCAAGATCGGAATAAAACTGTAGATTTGTATAAAAAACAAATAAACAAACCCACAAACAAACCCACAAACAAACACTTATATACATAGACTAGCAGGGGTACCCGGCGTTGCCCGGGATAATTACACTTGTAAGTGAACAGAACAATCTCAAAAAATTAAATTATAACTCCCAATTGGTTAAATAATAACTCAGTCAATACAACATAGAGCAAAGGGTCTATCCATTCTACGAAAAATACGAAAACAGGAATTCTAGGTGATATACCGGGACTTTATCTAAAATATCTCCAGTTACTGATCATTTTTAAAGATTTTCAAGAAATTAAGTACTAAGAACTCTTTTCTAAGAAAAGCCTGAATACCAGGAATTCTATGCATTGTTACAAATTGAAACTTATCCATATTGCATCATCATTTAATGTTCATTGTTATAATTCTTGGAAAGTTTGCTTTAACATTACATCATTCTGTGCTCATTGTTATTGGTAAATTGCGCGTTGATATCATTGTTGATGCGAACACGATGGGCTTATTATTGCACAAATTTTGCCTTGCATTGTTGGTCATGAGATATATATTGTTGGTCCATGCAGTATGTTTGTGAATTGCGTGCTGATACCATTGTTGATACCTATTGTTGTACAAACTTTGCCTTGCATTGTTGGTCATGAGATATTTCTCGTTAATATGCCCTGCCATAACCATGAATATCAATTTTTTTTATCGATATTTATTATTTTTCCGAAATCTGAGGTAGACAGTGACCTTCCTCATGCTTTGAAGGCCAAGTATGCAAAATTTCATCAAGATCGGAATAAAACTGTAGATTTGTATAAAAAAAGAAACAAACCCACAAACAAACATCCTTCTTTATATACACTATACTAGAAGAGGTACCCGGCGTTTCCCGGGATAATTACACTTGCACAAACTTTTCCTTTCATTGTTAGTCATGAGATATTGATTGTTGGTCCATGCAGAGCGTTTGTGAATTGCGTGTTGATACCATTGTTGATACCTATTGTTGTACAAACTTTGCCTTGCATTGTTGGTCATGAGATATTTCTCATTAATATGCCTTGCCATAACCATGAATATCGATTTTTTATCGATATTTATTATTTTTCCGAAATCTGAGGTAGACAGTGACCTTCCTCATGCTTTGTAGGTCATGTATGCGAAATTTTATCAAGATCGGAATAAAACTGTAGTTTTGTATAAAAAACGTACAGACCCACAGACAGACCCACAGACCCACAAACATCCTTCTTTATATATATAGAAGATGATCAAAAATATCCGGACACCCCTCACAGATCATCGATTGGCCCAATGTCACATGATAATGACTTGCACATCATTTAAATAGCTTCCCACACCTTCAGACACAACTCTGCTTGGACATTGGCAAGAATGGGTCGTTCGGCAGAGCTCAGTGAGTTCCAACGTGGGACCATCGTTGGATGTCACCTATGCGGCAAGTCCGTGCGTGACATTTCCAGCCTTCTTCAGATACCCAAGTCAACAGTAGGCGATGTCATTATGAAATGGAAGACCCGAGGATCAACATCAGTTCAACAACGAACCGGTAGACCCAAGAAACTAACGGACAGAGACCGTCGAGTGCTTCGTCGTGTCACCCGCAGCAACCGGAAGTCCTCGGCGGAAAAAATTGCCACAGAGTTTCGAAACGCCTCTGCAAATGATGCCAGTACTACGACAATTCGTCGGGAACTGCACACGATGGGATTCCATGGCCGTGCTGCTGCCCACAAGCCCCACATCAGCAGGGTCGACGCCAAGTGACGTCTGGAGTGGTGCAAAGCCCACAGAACTGGACAATGGACCGATGGAAACGTGTAATGTGGACAGACGAATCTCGCTACACACTCTGGCAATCCGATGGACGAGTTTGGGTTTGGCGCATACCTGGAGAACGCTTCTTACCTGAGTGCACAGAGCCCACAGTCAAGTTCGGAGGAGGAGGAGTCATGGTGTGGGCCTCATTTTCATGGTACGGACTGCGCTAGCTCGTTCCTGTGTAAGGAATCATGAACTCCGACCGTTATCTGAATGCTTTGGACAACTGTGCACTTCCAACGTTGTGGCAATTTTTCGGAAACGGGCCATTTCTCTACCGACACGACAATGCTCCGTGCCACAAAGCGAGGCGTGTACAGCAGTGGTTTGCGGACTCAGGGGTCGAAGAAATGGGTTGGCCGGCACAAAGTCCCGACCTCAATCCTATAGAGAGTCTGTGGGATGAATTGTAAAGACGCTTGCGGGCCAGATCACATCGGCCAACTTCTGTACCTGAACTGATTCTCGCTCTTTGGGAGGAATGGAGGAACATTCCGGAAAGTACCTACCAACATTTGGTGGAAAGTCTTCCCCGAAGGGTGGAAGCTGTGATTCGGGCAAAGGGATGTGCAACGCCCTATTGATTTCCATGAAATCGTGGCTAGAGCGCAAACGTGCATGTGTCCGGATATTTGTGATCATATAGTGTATATAGTAGAACATATGTCAGGTAACCTCGAAATAATTTTTTTTTAATAAAATAAAAAATAAAATAAAATAGTTATTGCTTTTAAAATGTTGATTCTATACAAAATATTTTGCAGAAAATACTTTATTACTCCGTAGACACTTGTAACAATAAAAATAAGTATAATAATTTTGAGAAAAGGAAAATTTTGTGAAAAATTTGGTTGTCACAAATAAATTTGTAAATATAAATTTGTAAATATAATATATTGAATAATTATTTGGGTAAAGAAAAAAAATTGTTACAACTGGGATTCGAACCCGCCACCTCACACTAATAATTTGATTTGTGAGTAGCTGTCTGAACTATCAGATCACTTACAATCAAAGAGGAAAACTTTCCCTTATATATGGTGCTCGAAACTTTAAACAGTCTTTTTTTCAAAATTGTCTGATCAGTGCGCCTTAATATTTAAGTATATTAACATCCTAAAGGTACACTACAACTATACGAAGTCTCGTATTAAACTAAAATTCCGAGGTCGTAATGTCCCCTTGTAAGATCAACATGTTTGAAAATAAATAAAATATTATATCTCGACTCTTCGAGCATTGTTAACGCTAAATTGGAACATTCGCCCGTTACGAAGGCATTGTTGTAGCACGCGCACACTTCGTTAGCTTGTGCGCGTTTGTTAACTCCCGTCTGCTTCGTTAGCGTGCGGTCGTTCGTTTTCAAACAATGAAAAATGATGTAGGAATACTTTCGAAAGTTATAAAAAGAAATTTAGTCATAATTAAGAGTTGGTTAAAATTTATTCAAAATTTATTCACAATTGACCTTTGTCACCTGTATTGTGATTGGTTGCCACTAAACGTCACTGATTTTTTTACAAAATGTAAATGGCGGATACTGGAAGTGTTAACGGCATTTGTTGACTGTATCGTAAGTGAAAGTTTTAATTGTTGTTGTTCAAAATTTTTATTGCTATGCATAAATATTGTTGTATTCCCAACTGTCAGAGTGAGGAGAAAAAAATAAACATCATTAGAAAATAATTTTATAGGTAATTTGGAAATGACTATGAAATTAAAATTATGAAAGGTTATCAGTAAACATTTAAATCATTATTTTTTTACAAATTTCAGGTTAATAATGTATGTTAAATTAATAAAAATAATAATAAAAATCTTTAAAGTAGTAAAAAACCTATGGAAATTGTAAAAAAATGAATTTCACTCAAATTACAAATGCTTACAACACGACCAAGGGACGCCATTTTTTATGTGGTCACGTGGGTAGTCAAGGCTACCAAGGCTAAGAAAGGTGTGTGAGAACGAGAGTTTATGACAAAGGTCAATTACAAGGAAGAAAAGTGCTGAACAGAATGCATATAAACGTCGCTTCTATTTGCAAACAATAGAAGCGAGTTGTGCATTTTGTCGACGAATTCATAATGTGTGAAAGGAATGAACGGATAGGAAAACGGATAGGAAAAGGAAAGGATAGGTAATTTGCATATCTATCATTTCATATTGACGATTCACGAACGAATACAACTTAAATTTTCATTTAATATTTTACTCATTGTTGACGCTAATTTGATGCACGGGTGATGTAACAATGTATGATTTTTCCTTGAGCATGCTTTCTCTCTAGGCGGTATTGATTGCACACGCCTCAGTTACCAGTTCCTTCATTTCAAATATACACAATTTACAAATTAAAGTTTTACGGGTGGAATATATAAACAACGCAGTTCTTCAATGGTTTATGTAGCAGTATTCATTTAGCCTTTCGGTACTTGATTATATCATTCATTAATGGTTTATTCTACATGATGAACCCGTTGCTGGGAAAGACGGCAATTTGGGGCACAGCTATTGCGTCGGACCCTTTGCTAAATGACCAGTGCTGGATGCCCAGCTGCTGAGGGGTGATAGATACTGGTTGTGCGTTCAGCAGCGGTTCTTCCATCTTGAATCCCTCGTGCTTCGGAGGGCACGTTAAGCCATCGGTCCTACTATAGCTCTGTATACATAGAGCTATAGTAGGTCTCGGCTGCTACTGTCATCTCGTAGAAGTCGTTACGTTACTGGGATGGCGCAAAAATTCCATCGTAGGAATACACGCCTAGATTATCGTTGGTAGCCAATACAGCGATAATCTACCCTCTGTACCAGACGAAGGACACCACTTACCATTGAAAAGACGTCATCTGTCTGATGTCATTTTCAGAACATGAATTTTGTTTTCATGAATTCCACTTTTTGATTATTTAATGGTAACATATATGATTTCATTTATCTTAATATAAGTTTAAAAAAAAGAAACAAAACAGCTGAGTTACACTCATTTCAAAACACCGACGTTATCCACCCAACCAGTGGCTAGGTGTGCCTGAAGTTGCTTAACTCCACCGACAGACAGGCGATTATGACCACGAGGTTCCTTACACTTCAATTATGACCACGAGGTTTCGTATTCATTGCCGATGAAGTCATTCGGAAATTATGAACGCATCTCACGATTGTATCACATTTCGGGACCGAACCACTCTGACCACTATTGAAACGTCTGCAGAAACGCCGTTGCACAACAATCAAAGACTCGCCCGATTTCAAATACTCTCGTCGAGATAACCATTGTGACTACAAGTGGTAGCCTCCACTGACAACGGAATCCCTCGAACATGTATGTCACAGATTTCCACCAAATTGAAATATGTTACTCAATTGAAGCTACAATAGATGCTGGCAAAATAAGAGCGTGCGAATTTTTGTTTCTTTCAAAATAAACCACGAAAACGAAAAAAATTGAGCACACATATTCATACAAGGACTCCATTGTTAAAGCGGTGTATTAATGCGCTTAACGGAACTTCTTTCTTCCGCTACTCACAGCAATAAGCACGAATCCAATTCAGATGAAATAGACAGCAGCAGATGGCAATTGAATGGCTTCTCAAATTTCTAAACAAACTTAGTTTTTAAAATACATTATTACAATTAGCTAATTGCCTTCCAGTAAAAAATGCCTAGAGTAATTAATAACCATTTCCTTAATTTATTATTTCATTTTATTAAATAATTCAGTAATCAAACGCGGGGCTGGCTTCATGTGCAACGTCGAGTAATACGTTGCGTTGGTGAGGGGGTAAGTATCGCGGTGCTTTATAATTTTAAATAAAAATAGTATTCATGGATGCCTACCTCATCTTATAAAGGTTTTATGCTTAATAACAGTGCTCTCACTGCAATTCTTTGTCGATCGCCGCTAACAAGTTTGCTTCCCCTCCTTCCGCCATGTTTTTTGAACTCTCCGCACTTCCGGGGCGCTCGCTTCACTGCCGCGCAACGCTATCGCTTCCACGGTGTGCTTGCGCGCAAAAAAAGGCTATCTGGGGTTCCCTTGTGAGTTGAACGACCTTGGTCAAAAGCCTCCACCCCCTCCCTTGGAATATTTGTACAATGGTCTAAAAAATACTCATCCATCCTGCCGCACCTTGGAAATGCTTTTGTAAATATCATTGCAAAGCTATATACAGCAGTGCCGATGATTATGTTTTATTATTTATAGTTAATTTTTATATTTTTTTTGCTTATTTTCTTTGCAATCAGTTTTTCATCACTTACTAATCCTTTCTTTGGATTTAATTGGGTTTTTTTTTAAAATCAGTTTTTAAATTTAATATGAGGTTTAACTCCAGAATGATTCAGGATATTTAAAAATTCCGCTGGATAGAATTACATAAGTTATTTTGTGATATATAGAGGGTGATTCTAAAAGGTCGTGCCAAAATGAAAAGGTAGGTAGAGGGTGAAATTCAGAGCAAAAAAGTCTAGTCGCGTTTTTCGATCCGAGGCTCCGTTAAAAAGTTATTGCGCTTTAAAGTTTCGTGACGTCACTTCCATTTCGGTCAAAAAATAATTTTTAACATACTTTAATTTCCAATTTTAAATGTTCTGTAAATAGTAACCACTTTAAACTATTTCAAAGAACGTTTTATAGCATACAGAAAAGATATTTTGTTAAATTAGCAAAATAATTATGTAAATGAAACGTAATCATTTTCAAACGCATCCTTCATGTTCGAACGCAAACCTTTACGAATTTAAAAGTTTTGGAACACTTCATAGTTCTTTACGTATTTCAGTTTTGCTTCATCCATCCATTTTTCTATTGTGGATAACTACTCTCACGCCGAATAAACTACTCTCATTCACAATTTTTTTCGATCCCGTGTGTTGTTTTCGAGATATTCCAAGGGGAAACTTTAAAATGGGCATATGTAAACCTAATGTCTTATTATGTAACTATGCATATATCAGGTGTCTCTAATTTTTACTTTTTTCATACCAGAGAAGCTGAGATGACAGAGGCACAAGCAAGTTTTTCGTCTTTGGAGGTGCGGGCCATCATGAATTTTTGTTCCTCCAGGGAAAGTCAACAAAGGACATTCACGTTGAGATGTCACAAACATTGGGGGAGAAGTGTCCTTCCTACAACACTATCAAAACTTGGGTATCTCATTTCAAGACTGGGCATTTCACCGTTGAAGATGAGCCCAGAGTCAGTAGATATATAAGAGTAGCAGCACTATAGTGACTAAAAGAATTCACTAGAAGAATTGGGTATCTCTTTCTTCTACAGACTATAGTCACGTGTAGCGCCACCAGCTACTTAGGCAACATTTTTACTTCTCTTCAACCCGCGCAGAATCTAAAATATCTTCAAAATTAAGTATAAAATTTTTGTATTTGCAATAAAATCTTTTAGATCTGGGTTAGCAGTAAACGCTACAGCATTAGAAAAACATATTTATTATTGAAAAATATATAAATTTAAAAATGAATTCAACATTTATTATGATCTGTAGGAAAAGCTTTGTAGATGTTTTTGCTTTAAACATTCTGTTTTACATTCATTTTTGGCAAAATTTAAGTTTAGGCCTAAAATAGGTTTCTTTTAACGCAAAAATTATAATTTTACACGTAAATTTTATTATTAAATCATATATTCTGATTTATATAAGTTTAAAATAAAATCCGTATCACGTGGTCATACCAACGCAACTGAGATTTCTCACTGCGGAGAAGTAGCGGCTCAACACCTAAAAGATTCCCTAATTGTGTTGCTGTGCACCCTATCTAGCAGGGTAGCATCTGCCACACATCTCAGGGATCTCATTTCGGCCGCTTATACCCGCGATCGCACTTTTTCGGTCATTACCCAAGACTCATGACCATATGTGAGAATGGTGACAAAAATAGATTTGTTTCCCAGCTCACGGTTCGTTAGCACGGATCGCTACAGTCGTGACCACCGAGAGAGAAGGCCTCCGCATTGAAATTTAATACATTGTTACATCATCATAGATAGTGCTAATTCAGGGCTTATTATTGGTTGAAATACGAATAGCAATGCACTATCTATGATGATGTAACAATGTTTTAAGTTTCATCGCAGAGGCCTTCACTCTCGGTGGTCACGCCACAGTTCACGTCTAACATAGCCAACGCCTCCTAAAGATAAGGCCTGAGCGCGAAAACGTCATACATTATTACATCATCATCCGAAGATACGTTTAATCGCATTTCTACCAATAATAAGCCCTGAAATGCGATTAAACGTATCTTCGGATGATGATGTAACAATGTCTGACGCTTTCGCGCTCAGGCCTTATCTTTAGGAGGCGTTGACATAGCTTGCTGCACCGATCCGAGCATCCAGTTATGTATGATTTTTAAATTAGGTGTCTAAAATTGTATAAAGTGTACATATATTTTTGATAAAAATGATTTTAAATATTTGAAAATTTTCATTATTTTATTATTAGTTATAATTTGAAAATTCTAATATTATTGGGAATATAGAAATATTTAGGCCTGTTGAAGAGGTTAGTTTTCCTTCAAAAATGATACAGGGCGTTTTTGAAATCCGTGCATAAACTTCACAGGGTGATAGGTGATAACATATTGAACATTTTTTACCAAACAATGAATGGTCTAAAGTTCACCATTAAATTGCTACGGGGAAAATTGCTGGAATACTCAACGTATTACCTAACCTAACCTAACATTTGGAGTAGTTATTTTACTTCTGGAAACTCTTGTAATTGATGGCAACATACACCAATGAAGAATTTGCAGACATACATTTTGTGTAGGAGTAGCCGATGGGAATGCCACATTTGCTTGTAGGTTACCTCAATTTCCCAATAATACAATTTTTGGGGCTCACTGAATTGGCAGAAGCAGACTTGTTGCTGGGCCACCTAGGTCTCCTGAGTTGTCACCTCTGGATTATTTTTTCTGAGAACACATGAAGAATCAAGTTTATGAAACTCCTATTAACTCAGATGAGGACTTAGTTGCCAGAATTGCAGATGCAGCTGAGAATGTACGAGACATGTCAGGCATTTTTGAAAATGTTCGTCAATCAATGTCTCGACAAAGTCAGGCACGCGTTAATTGTTAACTAATTCTTGAACATTTACTGTAATCAATTGTCAATAAAATTCTTGGTAAGTCTTTGTCCTGTAGCGATTTAATGGTGAATTTTGGACCATCCATTCTTTGGTAAAAAAATGTTCAGTATGATATCATCCATCACCTTGTGAACAGAGTTCAAAATCACCCAGTATTTTTATTAATGAACAATTTTTTAATTATTCAGTCATTGTTGAGGATTTTCTACAAATAAATTATTTTTAAATTGTTTTATTTATCCTGTATACAGTTATTTTTTACTATTTGTATAATTTAATTAATAATAATAATATTGTATAATAATATTTTGATTCATATAACATTTTTAAAAAGTTATATCTTTAAGAATAAATATATATTATATTTTTGACTCAAGTTTAAAATAATATATTATTTAAAATTGTATATTTTATATTTTAACATTATATTTAAAATTGTATAAAGTATTATTATCCCTGAGAAAAATTTTTTATATATTTGAAAATTATTAATATAATTATTACTTATATTTTACAATATAATTATTTAATATATATATATATATATAGACATTTTGGTGCGGCCCAATTCATATTTATTTAATTTTCATATTTGCTTGAGGTTTATGGTTAAATTATTATTACTAAAAACTAACCATAAACTGTAGATAAATAACTTGATGGAAAGAAAGAACCACTTGTCCACAATCTCCTGTCCATGTTTGAATAGTGTGATCAGAAGACGGAACGAGTGAGGCATCCAAAACAGTTATGGACCATTTTGAAGCTGCACAGGAATTTTTGGCAAGATTAGTGATTGAAGATGAAATCAAGTAACAATCAAAGGAATGGCGTCAAGCCACTCCCCACGGCCGAAGAAGTTCCCGCACCCAGAAATCTGCCAAAAAGTCATGGGATAAAGGCTGTAATCTTTTGGTTGACTACCTAACGAAGGGCTCTATGCTAACCTTCTGGATCAGTCGAGGGAGGCAATCAAAACGATTAGCCGTGGGAAGTTGATCAGGGAATCCTCCTTTTGCATGACAATACAACGCTGTCGCTGCCAAATTGCATACCCTAGGTTTCCAATCGGTTCGCCATCCCCCCTACTTATCAGACCTAGTCTCGTCTGGCCATTATCGTTCCCAAACGTAAAAAAACACCTAAAGGGACATCGTTTGAAGACATTTCTGACGTCAAATATGCTGCTAACAGGCCCAATCAAACTATTTTTTGAACGGACTTGAAAAGCTGCAACAACGCTGTCACAAATGCATCAGTCTCAGGGGAGAGTATGTTGAATAAATGCGTGAGTTCATATCTCTGGCAAAGCCAGGAACTTCTCTGCACCCCCTCGTATAACGTAGACTACACAGAATATTATACAAATCATACAAAACTAATTCATTTTAATGATTCTGGTATATTCTAAAATCTGAAACATTTTTGATCATAAGAAACATTGATAATTATGTATAATTTCAGAATGAAAATTAATTTCATGTTTTCTTTGGAGTGTTATATTTTGTATTATCTTATGCTATAGGTTATAAATGAATGCTTTTGCAATGAGTGCTGTTTTTCAAAATTTAGAACATAATACTTACAAATAAGACTAACATATAAATATAATAAAATGTTTTTAAAAAAATGCAATAAAAAATTCAGGTTTATAGAACACTCGCCTCAAATAAAGTGATAAAAAAACTCACCAGTATTTAAATATCCAAAAACGTGAAGATATTTATAACGGATATTAATAATCCAAAAACTCTTATGATTATTTTTGCGTTCGATAAGAACATAATTTAATTTTGTTAAATAAAATCAAAAGCCAGATGGGAACATATCGATACTCGCTTACAAGGCCTTTCGCGGTAATCAAGAAATCATCTCAAAATAGAATTCTCAGAAATATAACTACGAAAAGCATGAGGATAAAAACCGTAATTACCACGAGCGATCATTTCATTTCTAATTCAAAAGAATTTTCCTCATTTGTTCAATAGCGTCCGTGTTTCTCAAAATAGCAGCGTTCTATTTTAATATTTAATTAACCTAATTGGTTGCAGTATAAATTTCACTTAGTTACATTGCAGCAAAGGAGCATTTTAACAAGAAAAGATAAAATCGCTTACACCGGTTGTTACCTATAAGTATTTCTTTGTCGAAACTGATTAGTCTTCTGCATTATGAATAAACAAATTCCAATCGTTTTTACCTTGACTTTGGAATAAAGTAAAATTCTAATGAGAATTACATACAAACAAAATTCAATGTAGAGCAAAACGATTTATTAAGAGTTATTTCTTTGAATTATCCCTAGAAGTATTCAAAAATTATTCAAAAAAATGAAAATTTTATCTCGGTAAGATTTGTAAACATCAGTTTTTTTTCAAGAAAAAGATTTGTAAGACTTTGGGAAAGGTGCCTTCGCGATTGCTGAGCATGGGAAGACGATTTATTTTTCAAACATCTTCAAGTTTTATTCTACTAACTTTACTAGTGAAAAATCAGAAACTGTTTCGTATAGAAACCTCCATACTACAAATACCGGATGACTAAAAACATTTTCGCAGACATATTTCGCACATATCCTAAAGTACCTGAATTTTGCTTTTCTTTTTTCATAGGTGTAAATTATATATTCGAACTTTCATCGTACAAAATGTCTGAATAAAGTGTATAAAAATACACTTTACAGCATTCTCGTCTGTGGTGCTTGACACTCCAACGAAAACTCGGCGACAAAAACGGAGGCTTAAGAGACATTTTGAGTAGAATTGTCGTTATTGCATATGCCAATAATGAATTGTTTTAGCAAACAAATAACGCTCCTCATTCATGTAATTAAGTGTGATGTTTTTAAATTGCATTTTGACAAGCAGATGTTACATATAAATATAGAAGAATCAAACGGTTTGATGGCGGAAAAGTATTTGAACTATTATGATTTGCGGGGGGGGGGGGGGGAAATTGGCCACCATGTCAACTTAGTCTGTTACATGGGGGAATCCCCCTCCACAAGTAGGATTGGACCAGCTCCATTCACCCCTCCCCCGAAAAAAATTCTGGGTAGGGCCCTGATTTGAACTATTATTGAGGTATATTTAAGACCATTACGAATTAAAGTCGTTAAATCGGAGAAACAAGAATGGAGGACTCCAGTGATCATCTTATGAACTAACTGAATCATTACAGTTTTTTCTGGAAATGCCACTTATTAGATGTAGATATTAGCTACGTTTCTTCGTGTGCTTTTGAGGGTATGAGATTGGTTATAAGAGGCCACCGAGATCCAATTTCGTAAAACAGATCACTTTATTCGGGCTTTACTTATAGGGCTACGTACAGCCGGTTAGTCTTTTGTGGCGTTGCGGCTGATACTCAATGGAATAAAATAGCCGTCATTAGTTAGATTAGACGAATTTAAAGACAGTTGTATGAAGAATGAAATGTGAATAAGTGTAGAGGACTGGAACACGTAGACGAACGTCACAAAGAAGAGATTGTAGACGTCAAACCGTACGACAACCTGGCACTTTTGCAGAATGTAGAGTAAATGTTGAATATGTTTGCATGATGGCATCCGTGCGAAAATTGCCCCAACATCGAATTATCCACGGAACTGGTGAATATAGCGCTGTTCAGCGACGAATCTCTCGTTTCTGCCTCAGCAATGAAATTTAGTCTAAAGGTGACGTAACAATATATTTGATCCTTCATTCATTCACCTTTGATCTTTGAGTGTCTTTCACTGAAAAGGGACCTAGCAAGAGGACTTGGTGGCAAATTGAAAAAGCGATCGGGTATAAAGAAAATCCTTAACTCCAGAGCTGAGTCTCAAATTTACACTCTGCAAGTGACATGAGAAATCTTTTTTGCTCCCTGTATTATTGATGTTCTTGCCCTGGACCGTTCTCGATGAGCTACAATGTACTACAGAGATGTTCATTCATCTATCAAGTAAGGACGAGAATGAAACCGCCCTTGAAACAAGTTCTGAAGATAAGTTCTTAGTTTGAACCTGGTAAAAGAAAGATGTCCTAGATTCACGAATGGTATGGAATAATAGTATGCCTACTAGCATAATCTACGAAATGAAAAGAAGGTTCAAATAAGTCGTCAAATGAAGAGTTGTTCAGTTATGGTTAGAGGCTCGTGTTCCGCTGTGGTAATATATTGATGGTCGGATGGAAAAAAAATTCCTGCTAAGAGGCAATGGCAACAAACCCTCTGTGATTGAAGTCTTACAGAAAAACATTACCAAAAGACTGAAGGTGCAGAACCAAGAGTGCTATAAAATAGTGAACAATTCTAAATTAACCTTGTAACATCTACCATCCAGTATTACCTAACCTATCATAAAATAAATTTTTGATATTACATAAAATATATACAGTGTTTTATCCTATACATCCATTATTTCTTTAATGTTAGTGGAGAGTTTGGTTTCATGAATTTTATCAATTTTTAATATATATTTATTTAATTAATATTTATTTCAAGGGGACTTTTTAATTAATATTTATATCAAGTCATATTTATCATCTTTTAAAATCTTCAACCACCAATATCAATCTTTTAATCACCTGCAATCCTCGATTTTCAATTCAATCTTCAATTCAAGTTTCCATCTATGCTGTATGATCAAACGTTTCCAGACACCTGTACTTTTGCATTGCAACCATGATTTCTAGAAATTGATATGGAGTTGATCCCTTTACTTTAATATGTCCTTTACTCTCCAAGGAGGAGTCACCAGTTTCTGCAGAGGTAGCGCTTCAGGGAAGTCCAATAGATATCTCCTTTAGCTCCCATAGATACCACTTCAATTCATACCACAGGAGTTCGTTGGGATTTATGTAGAGTATTTATAAGGTGCTGGTAAAAAGTATAGAGCCGGGATGAAAATGCAAATAAACGTAGCAAATCCATGCTGATTTTGTTGCTTTTTTATAAACGTGAATTAAATGATACAAAACGTTGTTTCCAGGAGCATTTAACAACGAATAAAGAATCAAATGCAAATTAACTGCCATTATACCAACCTACCCTCTTGCAAGGTGGAAAAAAGTATAGAGTCGCCCACTTTCTTGCATATTTTATTAGTTGAAAGGATTATTTAAGGTGATGAAAGTATACAGCAACCTCATACCACACTGTATGCCAATATACAAAATGACAAAAGGGCAACATCTTTCAGAGTATGAAAGAGGGCAAATTGTTGCTCTTAAGGGATGCGGAAAGACTGGATCTGAAATTGCGAAAGAAATTGGACGTTCCAAGTCGGCTGTTAACAAATTTCTCTAAAATCCAGATAAAAATGGAATGGCACTCAGATCTGGCAGGCCAAGTACACTTTCCGCTCGCCAGACATCAAGAATAAGAAGCCTTGTTAGTCATCAGCAGCTCTCTTCTTCGCAGATTGTTGCAGAACTAGACCTCCGGTGCAGTAGTATAACCGTACGAAATGTCTTGCATTCTCCAAATCTGCATTACTCAAAAATGGAAGGAAACCACCTCTGACAGCAGCTCATCGTGAAGCACGTGTGGCGTTTGCTGAAGATTACGTTACGTACGGTGACAAGTGGAAGAATGTTGTGTTCTCAGACGAGAAGAAGTTCAACATGGACGAATCAGATGGGTTCAAGTACTATCGGCATGATATTCGAGATGAAAAGGAATTCTTCTCAAAGAGACAGTTTGGAGGAGGCTCAGTAATAACTTGGGGAGGGTTTGCTGCTGGAGGAACTACACCTATAGCATTCGTATCACACCGGATGTATTCCATCGCATATCAAGATATCTCTTGTCCATCCAGAGTCTGTATGGCCTGAGGCCGACGAGTTGGGTCTCTGGATGGACCTGGATTAACGACCGCTGTATGATGGTCACAGCAGCCTGGGGAGGGGGGTGAAGATCCTGAGTCACTGATGTTGCTTAACTTCACTGAAGTTGTATTTCAGTGAAAGCCCACCAGGACACAGCCTCCCCCAATAATATACTGCTTCCTCATAATCTGGTGGCATAATCTGCTTCCATACGGAGAGTGAATGGATTTTCCAGCAGGACAATGCTGCGAAAAACAGCTCGGCTTCAACCAAGGACTGATTTGACGCTAATTTTGTGACTGCTCTAGAGTGGCCATCCCGGAGTCCAGATCTCAACCCAGTGGAGAGCATTTGGGGAATCTTAGTGCGTTCTGTATACAGCAATTTCCGTCAGTACAGTAATAAAGAAGAATTGGTGAATAGTATCACTGCAGCATGGCAAAACCTTGATCCAGGATTGTTAGTGAAACTCAGTGAATCAATGACAAACAGATTAATAAAGGTCAATGAGAAAAAGGGTGCCTCTATCGGGTATTAAACGTGAAACTCTAAACTTCTTTTCCAGCTTGCAAGTGGCTAGGTTGGCATAATGCACAGATGAAGAGAAACAGATGGGAAACTACCAGGTGACTGGAAATCGCTACGTTATTTTTCAATACTACTTTCGTGGCACTAGTGAGGACACAATTTTGAAAATAATAAATAAAATAATAACGCAGTTTATGTATTAATTGTTATATAATGTTAAAACATATAAATTTGTATTCAAAAATAAAAAAATGTTTTATATAAACGAAAAGTTGTCTTGTTGATTTGGCACGTGGTCACTCATGTTAGGCACTCATGTTTATATTAGCTCGCCTTTGCTCGTGTTAATCAGACACCATCAATAAGGAATCGTGGTAATGCAATAATAATTTCTGTTCATCTGTGATAATCCATCTTGCATCGTAGAACCGGTTTTCAAAGTTTTTAATTAACTTGAATTAAATTATTAAAATAATCCGATGAAAAGAACGTTAAGCAACGTATTCGAGGCTAACGAGAAATACAGGCTCCGGCACTGAAAAGTCACCTGACCAAGATCCAACCTTCATTGTTTCCAACAAAGGGAAAAACACTGATTGTTAAAATACAAGATGGAAACAATTAAAGTTACATTGTTAATAGACCTATCTTGGTCAGGTGACTTTTCAGTGCCGGAGCCTGTATTTCACTTTAGCCTCGCAACGTATTTATCTGACGTCATATATGACTTGTCTCTCCAACAATCCATTTGCGGGAGAATGACGTAATTATGACGAAACCGACAGTAGCGCCGCGAAGCCAGGAGTGTTTTTAAGGAAAATTTCATTGTTTGACTTTCGTCACGTGATCTCTGAAAAGTTTCCCTTGCGGCTATAGGGAGCTTTCCCTCTGTTTCTTATTCCTCTGTGGGATAATGGCTGTTAATTTGCATTTGATTCCTTATTCGTTGTTAAATGCTCCTGAAAACAACGTTTGGTATCATCTAATTCACGTCTATAAAAAAGCAACAAAATCAGCATGGATTTGCTACGTTTATTTGCATTTTCATCCCGACTCTATACTTTTTTCCAGCACCTTTTGGTTACAATTCATCTATGCAGGCTAGTCTACAATTCCTGCTTCAAATCTTTCCTTGCACATGCCTGCTTAATGACAAGATTAGCTGGCGTATTGGTACAATCTACTGGTGTGAACTTATGTCACAATATCACAATGTCTGTTATACGCTATTTTTTCTTTTGCTTCATTGAGTTTTTGAAGAAAGACGTTTTTGGAGGGGGACCGAGAATCCAAACCTCTAGTGTCCAGCGATTACTCCATCATTTCCCCGATTCAAGAGATGTTGAAGTACTTGATGGGTAGCGATCTGGTGGTCTGTAGAACCTATATCTGGCCTATACGGAAAGCTCCAAGTAACATATCCGTTGTTATGTCGAAGAACGATATTTATTTATTATTAGAACCTGAATCCTACTAGTCCTTCTTTCTATGAATATGGAGGGTTTGTTGATGACCAAGATCGGGCAAAATTTATTTGATTTGATTTCGAATTAATTATGAAGGAGAGACTCTCCAACTTTTCTTTTATGGTAGGTCCATTTCGAACGGGCTTTTTTTATTTTCCTTGAGGGAGACATTCGGCAATGAAAAATGTCTATCCTGAAACGAGATAAAAAAGCGTTAAATTTTCATCGGCTGTCTCTGTATGAAACGCGAACGAATCGACGTCACCCACCCCGTCGATCGACAACCGCGGCTCTTTCTTTTGACCAATCAACATTCATCACGAGCTGTCTTTTAATGTGTTCATGACCTACAATAAAAGTCCTGAATTCATTAATAAGTGATAATATACCTTATTGGCCTTCTTTTTATTTTATTTAATAGTAGCATTAATGGTGGTCGTATCATCATCCTTAATCGGTACCCAAAAGAGCAAATTTGCGCTCAAACAAAGACAAAGTGGAAGAGTATATAACAAACTATCTGTGAAACTTTAACCAGTGAAGTGCGTCATTATTAAATTTTTTAACGCATCCATTTAACAAGTCCGTCTCCTCTCTCTCTTTCCGTCACTTTCGACACTGAAAATTCTCGTCAGAATTAATTTCCCATTGTAAGCCCGAACGTGTAAGGGGATTCTTTTAAAATAATAATAGGTGGGGTCTCTAGTTCATAGATCACATGGTGGATGTCCAGAATTTCGAGCCATGAATTTGAACCTCCTGTCCACTGGTCCTAAGACAATTGTTTCTCATTAAGCGCCATGGGTCCGCCGAGAAGATTTAGCGCCGGAGGGAGGCATTGTTCGCCCGCCCTTGATGTAATGCATTACCATTGTTTAAATAAAACGCGACGCAATCGAAACCGTTGCTCCACTTCATCACGACTGAATCCCATTGCATGACATTTGGAAATCTCAAACACAAACTACAATTACAATTGGGAACAAAAGAGAGAGAAAATTGGAAAACGGGCTTTGGGATTCGAATGTCCCATCCACAGCCCAATGACGAGGCTTATCTCGCCCTCATTCATTGCGCTTAACTTAATCTAGCGAAGAGGCAAAAGTTTCGAGGAAATTATTTATTTTTCTGACGTTTTAATTAGAGCACCACTTCGTCCTAGTGTTCGTGACGAAATTTAGAGTTTCAGTTTCAAGGGCTTTTAATTATTTTTGAAAAATTTCAGAAATCCTGACGTTTCGGGAACAACGGTATTAAAAAATGCTAATGCAATGTAAAGAGCATGAGCATCTGAAATATTTGAAATATGCAAATGTATGATCCATAATTAATACAAAATAAAACCAATTTCAGGTCAACTGATAAAAAATTTATTTTCAGAATAGGCTTCACCGAGCCAATTTTCACAGAAGATTTAAAGATAAAATGAAAACAAAATAAATTTACGTTTCATTTGTAATAATGGAAATCTCTATTATGGACATGCTAAAATATTCTTTGATAATTGTGGTATCTATAATTCAGCAATGTAAAGAAAATCGAAATTAATTTTCTTTTTTCTCTAAGTTTTTGCATCCTGAAACCATTCATTAGTATCATTCGGATTAAATATTAAAAACCTGAATTAGCTGTGCTTTACGTTAATCATTACAAGAAGAAAAGGGAAGGAAAAAATTCTGCGACCTGGATTCGAACCAGCGACCACAGGTAACGCTCTCTTTGCTTTAACGAAAACTGAACTATCGCGGACCCAAATACAGTAATACTAAAACATATACAGTCGATACACTACGCCAGTGTAAACTTGAACGCATGTTCAAGTCGAAAGCGGAAGTGATCTAACATTATTTTGCTAACTAGGAGGTAGGATTCTTGGTAATACTTTAGTCACGCTAGAGTTTTCTGAGTTTTAAAGAGGACATATTCTTGGTGTCGATTCAGCTAATGCCTCAGTGACTGCTGCAAATGTATTTGCATAGACAGCTTCTGAGAAAACGTCGACTTTATCAGCATAAGGCATGATGAGCAACATTGTACGAGTTCCTCAACAGACTGAAAGAGACAAAAGAACATTAAGAAAGATTGTGATCCGAATAAAAAAAAAGCAACTAATGCAGAATTCAATCTCAGTCTTCCACAAAAAAAAATTGACTTAATTTCGAATCTGCAGTCCGAAGCATTGAATTTTGATAATGTTTTTATTTGGAAGAAATATTTAATCGTACATAACCCTTTTATTTATTTATCAATGGACGATTCTAGAGAATCATGTACATCGGTAATACTGAGCAATGGCTTATGGTAACTGAAGTATGAGATAAGCACAAGTATCGAGTCTCTCAATATGTGAAGTAAACACAGCTTCTATGCTTAAGATGTGTCGCTATACTCACGTCTGTGCTCACAATCGAATGTGAGCCCACAAACACGATACGTGCAAGCTTTTCGCAATATCTAAAATCACAAAACGAGTTTATTTTGTATACAGTAATGCAAAATTAAATTTATCGCGTAACGCTTTTTTGGGTCGGAACATTATTCTTAATGTAGAAAGGAAGGAATCTGAAGAAAAATATTAAGCACTTCGAAGCACATACAAGGTGATTATAATTAAAGTCCCTTTGTAAAAATGCTATAAAAAAGCAACCATGAGTCCGAATGACTTCAAATTTGGACTGAGCATTCTTGAAGAAGGGGCATTTGATATGGGATAAGAAAAAAATAGTTCCAAAATTTATCACTAGATGGCGCTGTAAGCGGCATAACGGAAGCGGATTCAGCTAGAAGTGACATTTTGAATTGAAATACGACGGCTTTGGCATGAGTTGTTTATGGCATGATGTTTTTACATTAAAGTTGGTCAAGGAATGCAATTGACACTAAAACAAGTTAAACATGATTTTTTTTTTATTATACAGTACAGTATTAGCAAAAAATCAACTGTACCGGTCAATGAACATGATTGCTTCGGGTTTGATGATGGAAAACATGACTTTCAAGTCATTTAACAGTTGTGGCACTGTTAGTGCAAAGCCCATCCACCACGGCAAGGTCGTACCACATCGGATGGGAAAAATCGGTTTTTAATTGTCCTTGGGCCAAAAACCGCATAAAAAGCACATGATGATTCGGTTTTTAATTGTCCTTGGGCCAAAAACCGCATAAAAAGCAACAATGGAAACGCCTATTAATTATCTCGGGACTTGCGCAAGACATGTTCAATATGCTGTCCACCATATTCCTCCACAAGTTTTAACCGATAAACAGCATGTTCCACAACAGACCGGAGTGTCTCCGGGGTCACGTTGTGAACGTGGTGCGTAATCCGAGCCTTCAATTCCGCTAAATTTGCAACTGGGCCACTGAACACATGATTTTTAAGGTAACCCCAGAGCCAGAAGTCACAAGGATTGAGGTCCGGTGATCTTGCAGGCCAGGCTCTCGGAAAATGACGGCTGATAATTCTATCATCTCCGAAATGTGTCTTCAGCAGTTGCTTCACTGGCTTTGCAATGTGCGGAGGAGCGCCATCTTGCATGAAAATTATTCTATCCACGCATGCATGCTGTTGAAGTGTTGGAATTACCTGGTTGCGTAAAAGACACGCATACCGTTGACCATTGACTGTACAGGTAACGGGACCCGCAGGACCCACTTCCTCGAAAAAAAATGGCCCTATAATCAATGATGCTGTCATCCCGCACCACACAGTTACCTTTGCAGAATGAAGCGGTATTGAAACACATGCGAAAGGATTTTCCGTTGCCCATATCCTGCAATTTTGTGTATTGACAACGCCGTGGAGATAAAAATGGGCTTCGTCTGTCCACAAGATGTTCCATGGCCATTCATTGTCCACTTCCATGCGAGCTAGAAATTCTAAAGCAAACGTGTGTCTAATTGGCAGGTCAGCAGGAAGTAACTCCTGAACATGGGTAATTTTATAGGGATAACAATGCAGGATATTGCGTAAAATTTTATTGACCGTGCTCACAGGCATGTCTAAAGTTCGGGCAATTCCCCGTGCACTGCACGTTTGCACACCACTGTTCGACCCTTCCTCTAATGCTTCAGCCACATCTTCTACTGACGTCAAAGCAACTGCTTTCCTCCCTCTACCAGATTTCACTGCAAAAGAACCTGTCGCTTCGAATTTTTTAATCATACACCTCAGAGCCTTTGCAGACATCGGACCACATCCTTTTTTCATTCCCTTTAATACCCGAAATTTCTTTAAAGCTGCTATGGCAGAGTCGCCATTCTTGTAAAAGAGCTTCACAAGCAGAGCGCGATCCTTCATTGACAGACCCATGGCAAGCTGCTGAGATACAAATATGACGAGAACGCCATGAGGCCTGCGTTTTTATAACACATGCAATGTCTCATGCGCATGCGTATCTTTCAATTTGCATAGTACAAATCCTCCTAGGCATAATATGCCGCTTACAGCGCCATCTAGTGATAAATTTTGGAACTATTTTTTTTCTTATCCATATCAAATGCCCCTTCTTCAAGAATGCTCAGTCCAAATTTGAAGTCATTCGGACTCATGGTTGTTTTTTTATAGCTTTTTTACAAAGGGACTTTAATTATAATCACCTTGTAGATTATAAATTTGATGAAGATTTCGAAAAGCATCATAGGACCTAAATGAACATTTAATTGATTTTTCAATTTTTTAAAATAAATTATGAATTAAATTGTGAGTTACGCCAGTACATAAATTTGCACATCATTTGTGTTTGAACTAACGAACTAATTGAGCTAGGTAAGATATCGAAGTATAACGGTGTTACCTGATGTCACACTTAATAATATCTCTTGTAGTAAAGATTTTAAATAAAAATTATTGCTCAGAGTACAATGGTCATAGAACTTTTCAGTACCGTCGCGTGCTTCAAGCCGGCGCCAACAATGCTAAAATGTGCAACAATACAGGCTTTGAATTGTTCTATTCCCGTAACGATTTTTTTTGGACCAGATTTTGTATCACGCATTTTCCAGAATGACCTCCAGCCTTAAAACTTTTATCATGTTAAAAGAAAAAAAAACTGTTATAAGCGAAATACACCATCTAGCCAAAAGTAATCGGACACTTTCGATTTTAGACGTTTTGTCGAATATCTAGAAAAATACTTGACGAATTATCCTGAAATTTCAGGGGTGTAAAAAGGATGTTACACCTCACATTTCAGCGAAGGTTTTCTCCTGAAGGCAAATAGGGGGCCAGCAAAGAAGTGAACCAAAAAAATAATGTTTGGAATCACCCTGTAAAAAATAATGCTTGAAATGCATTGTAGCTGTAGCATATGCTTAAGAGGCTTGTTTTACTTTTCTGTGTTCATTTGTATGAGAATAGCACGTATATTCATGGAGATAGAAAGGTTTCTTTAAAAAGGTCCAAATGTTTTCGTAAGTTTTTTGTTTATAACACGCAAGATTTTCAACCCAATGCAATGCTATTTACAGGAAACTTGACAAACTACAGTACAGACAACACCCTGCAATCAGAATAGAAAAATATTTGATGAAATATGAGCATTTTTACTAAATAATGTTTAACTGCGCATGCGTTACCAAATTGTCTTTTGCATAATTTATTAGCCAAATGTATAGAGCTACTCTTATAAAAAGCCCAAGCAAATATCGTGAAAATTCAGAAAGATATCGCCGATAGAATGAGTTGAATTTCAGTTGCTCTCAGAAATAAACAAAATGATAAGGGCTTTCTCCAAACTTTTATTTTTGGATCGGACACCAATATCAACTTCTTCTTCTTACTCTGATATGAGGTCAATATTTTTTCATGAGAAATAATTGCCTTCGGGAGAAAACCTTCACTGAAATATTTGAGGTGTGCAATCCTTTTTACACCCCTGAAATTTCAGGATAATTCG
>JAHWFO010057280.1:24264497-24348693 GCA_023313115.1 Rhysida immarginata | reverse complement strand
TGAGGTGTGCAATCCTTTTTACACCCCTGAAATTTCAGGATAATTCGTCAAGTATTTTTCTAGATATTCGACAAAACGTCTAAAATCGAAAGTGTTCGATTACTTTTGGCTAGATAGTGTATTTATCGGAGAACTATGACTGCCAAACTACCAGTGACTGTTTGTTATTAACTTCGAATATGCTCAGAAGGGAAGAGAGTGGTGCAACACCAATAAATAGTTGACTATAGACTGTAACATGGCCCCTACACATTCTTCCCAGGATGTGTTTACGTGTGGCGAACAGCGTTCGAAACATACGACCATGATATTCTTGTGCCAACAACAAAATCTGGTTTGGGCAGGCGTATTTGCGTATTCTGCAAGCCCAGAAGAATCCCAGAAGAACTGAGGCAAAAGCGGCCCAACCTATACGAAGGGCGGTCATAAAGTTATTACAATCAACATGAAAGAACGATCGCTTTTGAAAATTTGTGGTGCTACTGGGAAGCAATCCTCGAGTGCTGTAGGATACAAAGCGGCGTTTGGTGCAGTACCGCCAGAAAATTGGAGATGCGAGCCGTGATAAGGTTCCTGCATTTGAAAGGGTACAACGCATTTGTCCATAGTGACAAGCCGCCCAAAAACGCATTCGTTCGGGTCAGCCTAACACAGGTTCAAAAGCTTATTCCCAAAATTAGAGATTTAAATTTCAGTATTCTAAATTTTTAAAGGAATATCAGGATTGATTCCTTTATACAAATTACGTGTATTTAAATACTTATAAATTTTCAAAATTTGTGAGTAGTCACGCGAGAAGAAAATAATAGATTCCAAGGAAAAGTTTGAAGACGTGTACAAACATGGTATGCAGCTCTGCCAGTGACGCGAGCGCAGGGGAGTGGCAAGCCAGCACCTTTTATGCCACAAGGCCTCGGGACAAAAGACTATGATGTTAAAACATTATTTCAACGTGTGCGATGTATAAGATTCAATTGAAACTGAGGTGCGTGAGAAAAATAATTAAAAAAAAAAGTTCACTATAATGTTCTGTGTAGACTAAATTAAAGTTGAAAGTCCAACGATTGCAAATCACCAAAAAAACAAACAAACAAAAGAAAACATTTCCTATCTCTTCAGGTCCCTTTTCGCGTGACTAGTCAAATGTATATTGTAATTTTTGGATTATAATGCGCGCATTATACAATAAAAAGTTTAAAAAATCGTCACTGCGCATTATACAAAAGTGCGCATGATATGAATATTTTGATTTAAAAATTCTACGCACTACGTGAAAATTTCTTTATTCGAAAAAAATACGCAGTTCTTAATTCAAAATTCAATACTCTTGCAAAGGTCTTGTATGGTGTGCAAAGCTCTTGTATGGTATGCAAAAGCTCTAAGCTCTGACACTGCAGATCAGTTGTGTTAATATGTCAGTGTTGATTGTTGATAGCAACGCAAGCACTAGTTAAGATAGTTGGGGAATTCGCATTCTACTCTGCGCAGCACAAGTAAGATGTGAAAGAAGGGGTAATGAGACCTAACAATTAACTGTCTGCTGATATTTTGGAACTCTTCTGTTCTGAAAGAGACCATTCGGATTATGAAGGATTTGAATAATAAATTATTTTTTAATATGATGTTTATTACAATAATACACGGGTGCGCATTATACCAACACCTCCTAAAAGAAAGCTTGTGCACTGAAAATTAAAAAGGCATTGTTAGTCGTATTTCTACCAATAATATGGCTTCTTATGATCATGTAACAATGTATTTTTAGTGTATTAATTTCTTTCTTAAAGTGTTGATTATATAAGGATAAGTTTTCCAAAAACCAACTAGTTTTTTCAACTAGTTGCACATATACATAGGTGCGGCATTGTAATACAACAATTAAAATTTTTACTTAAATGACTTCAAAATGGTTTAGTCAATTTTAAATTGATTCAGGAAAAATACAGAGGGTTGTTAGGGATCTATGGTAACAAATAAAATATTTAAATGCGACGCGCGCGTTCATTTCTCGTGAGCTATCATAAGGGCAGACATTAAAATAGTTTACGATGAAAAATCATTAATTATTATTAAAATAATAAAAATTATTTTTCATCATTAATTTGAACAGTTGAGGTATGGCGTACGATAAACCCTCACTGAACAATTATGAATTATTCTTTAAAAATAGTTAGTATTCGAACAGCTAAAATCATTGAGTTATGCCACCGAAAATTGACAGATATTGGGAGAGCTACATAACAGCCCTTTCCGACATCAAATTCAGCTATTCCAATATTATGAAAACATGCAAGAAGCGAGGTATCGTAGTTTCCAAAAAAAAAAAAAGGGATATCAAGTGTATTAAATAACATTGGCAAAACCAGAACTCGCCTGTTCCTTGAACGTATGCAAGAAGATACTGGAATTCGCTCCATTCCATTCAGCGACTTACCCATCAAGTCGCCAGGCGCATCGCCTATGGGCTACTTAAACGGGCCTTAGGAAAGAGACGACCGTGAACAGTGGTGGGTCTTTGGAAAGCGTGTCAACAGGAGTAGTTACGCATTGATCTTGGTGTTTTGCGTTCCAGCCTCCTGTAGTAGAAACTACGTTGCAAGGCAATAGCAGCGATGCAAAGCTACCAGAATGAGCACACCAGATGGTGGCGAAAGATGTTTTCCACCTTTTCTGGCCTTCACCGTAGATCCCTATCAACCCTCTGAATAAATGATACGAAACTTTACCAATCAGTAAATATTCCTCAAATAATAATTTAGCAATTATGGATACTTTCCTCTGTGTACCCTGAAAAATTAAAGGGAAAGAAAAAGAGACAATGAATAGAGGAAAGTGACCAAAAGCGGGCTCCATTTTGTTTTTGACACGTACAGGCGAAACTACAAAAGTAAAAGACATTGAAAAAAATGTGAAACACATACCTAGTTAAGTTACTTTACAGGTCTCATTATAAAACACCATAAAATAAATCAATTCTTTTTAAATGCCCGTGAATTATAATTAACGAATACATAGTAGAAAATCATGTTAAAATAGCTTCTCACTTTAAAAGCGATATAAAATTAATATTAAGAGGGTCTTAAATTTTATTGTAAAATGAAAAATAAATCGAATATAATTAATCAAAGCATTAGAATAATTAAGTTCTTAAAAGTGCATAAAACAATTGATGCTAATTACTCAATTAAAAAGTAATTCATCTTAAGGTATCTAACTCCATTCCTAAATGTTTCCATATAAACTCTAAATTACGGAAAGTTCACGTCATTATATAAAGATCATTCTTCCCCTGAATATTATATTTTTATCGGTGTACAAGAAGATGCGTTCAACTTCATTCGTAGAAGCTTTGAACCGTTTGAAAGACCGAGATCAAGAGAATAAAACAATATCACAACAGTTGTAATCATTTACAACGGCTGCTGCTGCTGCCCATTCATTCATTATCAATGAAACGAGCAGACTGCTACTGATAGATAACTCGATGGGTGTACAGATGAGAACAAGACAGAAAAGAAGAAAGAAAAGCGAGGGGGGAAAGAGAAAGAGGAGTCAGCTAAGACGGGTGACATCACTTCTCATTTTTATGTGTTAAATTGGGTATAAACGTGTCATTTAACCGCAAAATATATCGTAGCGGTGGGGTTCCTGATGAATACGGCTGTCTCCCGTCGCTCATTTAATTGCCCTCCCACTGGAGAGGCGGGGGAACCCACCCACCCACCGACCTCCCGGTACCCCGCCCCCGACCCTTCCCCCGAGAGAAAACGCCGCCACGGAGAGAGCGCAATGAAGCCGCCATAAAAATCAGTTTCTCCTCTCGGCGTCAGACGATTTGCTTGCGCTCCAGAGGCACACACACACATACACGCACACGAGAGAGAGAAAGAGAGAGAAGCGAGAGAGGATGTAATTCGGGTCTCAGTTGACTCACGCCCATCACTCATGCGGTTGAGGTTCGTCACGCCTGGGCCTTTAGACGTTTAGTAAAATATTTACGGGTCTTTCTGTTCAAAGTAGGGCCTTCTCCTTCCCCTACTCCATCTCTAAAACGTTTCCTACCGTTTATCTATTAAAGCGTGAAAGATTAGAAGAGGTGGGGGAAGGCGCGAGAGAATATAGAATGAAATTATACTTCCTCTGTCCGAAAATATGGTATACATTCCAACATTTTTGTATTGTAAACGAATATCATATTTTCGCACAAAAATAAGGAAAGAAAATATTAAGAATTGTAATTCTGTATTTACAATTATATTTAAAATCATAAATTTTCTTGATATAGAACTTTTAATGTTTCGTCTTAAAAATTATTTCTTGAGAATATTATAGAGTGCCCAATTATTAAGAAGTTGTTGACTGAGCACAGCTGGTTTAAATGCAAACAGACTGGATAATGCAATATTCTTTGGTTGTGGTAGTCTTTCCTATATGGTATTTATTTGTTCGTATAAAAGTTGCCATTTTCCAGAGACATTGCGCAATACTTCTAACACGCGTTCAGAAAAAACAGTACTAGTACAATTAGTTCATAAAATAATACCAGAGTTGTGAACATCAGCAGAAACTGCTACAATTGGACTTCTCGTGGTATGATTTGTTCCATCGGGTGAATGGAGGAACATTGTAGTATTCGGCGGAAAAACTTCCGAAAAGAATCACCTGATATCTGATTTGGATATTTATCCATTGTTGCAGATCAAGGACTCCCACATGTTGACAATTCTCCCTGGGGCGGAAAGGAAATTATAGCGGAACAATATGATACGGCCAGAATTGTCCGAGAGTAGTTGAAGCAGCTCAACCAGGACTTCCAAGAATCTCCCGTTTTACCTGATTCCCCAACACCTTTTGCATTAGCTTGACCAACGTGTTCGCTTCATGGGTCCTCCATTACTAACCTTTCAACAGCTGTCGGCCGCATTGCAGTCTGCATGACTCCAGATACCAGTGGACCTTTCAGCATCTTATTCATTCTCTCCTACGCCGGCCTAGTTGTTCCACTTTATTCGATCAGTAGGGCATCAAAAGTCGTTCCTCTCATTTTGTACCATTCAATTGGTTAATAGTATCAGTAATCTCGAGACTGGAAGCGGGATTCAAACCAGCTATTTCGAGCACGACTCGAAGATTCCCTTTAAACGCCTCAGCGTCTTCGACTCTATAATTTTATTTTACACGTGAGCTAACTCAATAAATACTCATTCAAGATCCTTTTCACTATTAATTTGAGAAAATGCAGTTTATACGTTATATAGCATTGATTTTTTTTCTTTTATGTGTCGCTTTAATATTGTGCGAATTATTTAATAGATAATGGTCAATGGAAGTAACTCGCAAATTTAGCTACCTCAAGAAAATTTCCAAAAATAATATAGTTTCCTACAATTATAGATTTGTTCGTAATTGTTTTAAATTATTAATCTTCTTGATATTTATTCACACAGTAAGTATTTTTTTCGAATCATGCTGATTCACACGCCAAGTGAAGATACATAGCCTTGTATAAGGGGGTTTAACCTGAAGTGACTCTTGTTTTTCTTTTAAAATATTGTTGGGGTTGACCGTGGTAGTTCATATGTCCATTAAACTTGCATTAAAATGAACCATCAAAATTTTTCTAATCCTTGTGGGTCAAAATTTTTGATGAACCACTCCGCATGCTACAACGCAACATGATCCAGCCTTTTGTTTTACCGGGCAGGACAATCGCGAAGGCACATTGTAGGTAGCTAAATAGGAAACCCGCAGTAGGAAATCCGGATCGAACAGGTGCCACAACTTGAGTTTTCCAGGACGGTCAACATGCAAATACTAATTGTGTCCATTAATACAAATACAGGGCTACTATAATTCATTCGATTTCAAAACACCATATTGTTCAAAATATTACACATACCCATAGAACAGATACATGAAAACAGCCGTAAACTCACCAAGTTACATGTATGCCCCTCTAGTCACAAGATATAGTCGAGTTCGGCCCACACATCTTTAAGTGTTCCCTGAGTTCTACTAGTGTTGTTGGCAACGTGCGTACGTAAAGGTCAATAACGTACTTCCAAAGAAGACACATGGGATTAGGTTAGGTTAGATTAAGTTAGGTTAGGTTACCTGGGAAGCCAAGCGAACAGAACTAAGTCATTTACAAGAGATCATTTGCACCTTAACAAAATTTAAAAAGTTAATGAAACTACTATATTTTACAAAAATTTTCATGTATTTACATGCTTAGAGGTATTTTATACAGCGCTATTACTTTCAAAAATTGTAATACAGGGTGATTCAAAATGATGTCCGGCATTTCAAAATTTTACTACGCATTTATTTTATAACAAACTAACCAGACCGAGTTTAAAATGTAGGAAAACTCAAATTTTTTTAACCTTCCCGCAATTGGAGGCTGTGGTGTCGCTAGTGTCGCGAAAAAAGTAAAGATGACGGCTGTGAATGAAAAGGCATATTACGTCCAATGATATCAACTAGGATAAAGACTAGTTGATATCATTGATTACGTCTTGGAGTATGCAAAAACAAACTATAATTTTAGTCCAGCGGACATTTCGTAGGTAATTTCATAAAGATTGCCCTACTGACCCTTGTAAGTGGTATGATCAATTTCTGGAAACTGGATGTCTTTGTTTTTCCAAAACCCCCTCACTGAAAGCCGCCATTGTGTTACCAACTCATTCGATGGTTATGAAAAACCTAGTCGTCGATCCAATCTGGTGTTCAGCTCGGATCGCCGTTGGTTAGGGTTTAGGGCGCGTCATCGGGGTGACGGTTAATCGGCGTTGGAGACCTTGGGATGCACGACGCGACCTGGGATTTCACACAGGTTGATGGCTGGCGCCTTTACGGGTAGTTGGAGTATTATTTTTAAATAAATGTGTACCAAAATTTCATAATTGAGACACCTCAGAGACGTGAAAAGTTGAACAAGTCCTCGAAAAGAACCCTTGTAGAGAAAAGCGTTTATGCAAAGATCAATTTTATCCTAAGTGGAACCAACTTTCATGAAAGAATTAGTGCAAAATGCACTGCAAATTTTTTTGTTGTAAACGAGTAAAAATTGTAAAAATCTCAAGGTAAAGTAGTCATCCTAAAGGAGACACCAACGCGTTGGTACTCATGAAATCCAAAGAGTGGTAAGCCCTGGGGCAATACGTATTGGATGGAGTTAACCGAAAACAGTCGATTTAATAAGTCTCACTTCAGTAAACCTTTCGGTTATTTTCACACTTTATAGTTCTTGTTTGTGGAATATACCATTGACCTAATCATCTTTTGTAATGTTTAATCTTTAATTTTATGAACTACCAGTCTTCTATCAGCATTTTTTGAAAAAAACTCAAACGCTAATGGCCATCTCTACAGTAAATAACATTTGTTTTCGTTCGTGAAAATTCACGTGACCTCTGACCTGTAATCATAACATGACACTTGTGTGTTTCACCTCTAGCAGAAACCCAGTAAGTCCTTGATTACACGTCAGTGGGTGATCAAACCTTAGACATCAGGTATTCTTTAGGGACACGAGCTGTCGCTTTGTGCACAGCGAGAACTCTTTGCTTTGCTTTGTCTCTGCATGCATATCAGAGACCCAAACAAATCAGAGAATTCGACTTTGTTGAAATTTTCCTAGACTTCTGTCAAGAGACTGAGAATTGGGTCGTAGGTGTCATCTGTCTGAAGAATCGGAGAAGGTAATTTTAACAGTTAATCCAAATGATTACAAATTCGGTTAGACACTGTATAGCTAGGTAAGCAAAGTGCGAAGTGATGACACTGGCGCTGCAAAAATATTACATAGACCAGATGAAAGAAAGAAAAACCATAACAGAAAATCTTACTGAACATCCAATCAAACGATGCAAAAAAAACAAACTATCATTGACATTTGTCATTATCCTTGAATTTTCATTGAAGCCCAAAAATTCCAGTTTAAAGTCGCACGCGATGTAAAAATCGTGAAACAAAACTGAAAAAAACTGAAAAAAACTGAAAAAATCTTGCATTCGTTTAATCACGAAGCGAAAAAAAAACGGCACGCAGCACTAAGCTTCAAACTGGAGAATGCCATAGAGCCGAATATGGTGACTGGAAAAAGTTGCATGTGCTGAAAAAATCGTCGATCAGACTGGAAACAAACGTCGCAAGCTACTTTTAAAGACAACGAAAAAAAGTGTGAAAAGGCCTGGAAAAAGAAAGTACAAAGGTGAGAGCTTATGTGAAAACTGTCTGCCGCTCAGAGCAAACGTATTTCACGTACCCAGGATGAAAGACGCAAAAACTTTTTAGCGTGGTTTAGCGGGAACATTTATCTTATCAGTTGCCGACTCAGATGTTGGTCACCTTGGCGGATGTTATATTTGGATTACGTGATAACCCTTGCACTCGCAAATTTGCGTAAATTAGGGCTCACAAATCAGACACGCATTAGGGCTCCACGGGGATTTCGGTTGTAGACCAAGGCAGAATTACAAATATACAGGGCGATTCAAAATGATGTCCGGCAGCAGAAGATATAGGGGTATAGCGCCTTCAGGAATGTGGAGGGGGTCTCCCAACGTTTTTTTACACCTGGTCACGCTCAAAAGGCGCTATAACTAACTGGGTACACATCCCCTCCAAAAGACGCTATTAACTGACAGGTGTACATTCTCACCTGGCCAAAAGGCGCTATAACTGCCTGACCACTCCCCTCCAAAAGGTGCTATAATTGACAGGTGTATATTCTCACCTGGCCACACCCAAAATGGGCTATAGTGCTGTGAACGCATCCACGACTGCAGCGCGCGCAGTGAGCACTTTCAACAACGCAGAGGCATTTTCGTGGGAAGCGAACAGTACGTGTTTTATTGTGAGTGTCTCATCAAAGGTACAGTTTGCCTATTTTGTTTAGCAAGTAAGTCACGAATGACCAATTCTAAATCTCGTCATCGCTACACCTCGATGTCCGATATCGGCCGGTGGGTTTCACTTCGAATAGTTTGCTAATGGAGACTGCATTCCACCTCTCTTGCCAGGCATCTAATAATTTTTGGTGAATTACTGGCTTCATATGCTCGGTAAGGATGGGAAAGTCCACAATTTACTCGTCTGATATTAGTGCCCTGGCAGTCCGAGCAACAACTTCGTTTCCCCGGAAACCCATATGACTGGGTACTAGCAAAAAAAAAAAAGGTAACTTTTGATGTCTCTCTTGGAGAAAAAGTAGATTTTTCGTTAAATGAACATGCTGAAAGGGGATGATAACTGTGAGCTTCTTCCAAACGATGTTTTGGTCTGTGAGCTTCTTCGCACATTTGCGAGCCATATCAATTTCGACCAGTTCGGATGAGAATATGGAATACAATTTGGTAAGCGGCAAGAATAAATTTTATCTTATGCGCACCTAACACTATCATCGATTTTATAGCTTTATGTGTGATTGAAAAAAAGGGCTCTACATTCGGGTTTAAATTTTGATGAGGATGTTCTGAGTAGCAATATACACGTGAAGCATATAGCGACAAGAGTTTTTTTTCGACGGATAGACAGTAAAAGTTCATTTGCCTCAACATACAGACTTTCTACCGGGCTGGTTTGGAAAACATCTGCAGGAACGTTGAGCATTCGGAGAACTAATTTCACAGGCGAGGAATAGATAAAGCAGCCTTAGTCCAGTTTGGAACGAATCGGTGAGCGACAGACTATGAGCAGCATGCTTCTGTCTGCTTCCCAAGACGTTCCTGCCAAGGATTTAAAGATCTTCAAATATTGCGTGCATCTTGCTTTCAAGTTCTTAATACGGGACATCCACGTCAAAAGTCATGCTCAGAAATTTATGGTTCTCAACTATTGGCATGGAAGACCCATAAAGATATAGTGTTGGATCTAGGGACCTATCCCTCGTAATTTGCAAAAATATATTGCGATTATTTTGGATGGTGAAAACTGGAAGCCGTTTATTTCACACCATCCTTGCTTAATAATATCGTCGGTAAGACTATGATTATTTTAAGGCTTGTATTTCTCCAATTTAAGCCTCTGAAGACTTCTAATGCCGCAATAGAAATTATGTATACTATAGGAAAACTTATTTAATAAAATTAATAAATGACATAACCAAGTATCGATAGGCCAAACTAGTCGCCGTCACATAAATCATTTGAAACGTATACCACATTTATCCGAATAGATGCCGACGTCGAATTTAAGCTCCCCCCCCCTTTTTTTTTGGAAATTTTTGTGGGGAAAAAATCTCAAATTTTAAACCGATCTTTGTTTTTTTCAATGCACTTAAGATTATTTAAATCCACATGATTTTTCTTTTTAGTCCAAAATATTAGAGAGTTAATACATTTTCTATTAATAATCGATTAATCGTGCTAATTAATCGGTAGGTTATGGGTCGATTCTTCATAAGAATTCTCATCCCTGCTATACGAAAATTATTCGTAAACGAAACCGATATAAGGTTAGGTTGTGTTAAAAAAAAAAAAAATGGGCCGATCAAAAAAAAATATTTTTATATGCCGCACGCGAATTAAAACAGATATCATTTTTTTCTAGTTAGATTTCGGAAAAAAAACCTCGGCTTCAATTCGGGTAAATACGGTATTTCCAAAATTTTTGAATTTTTTTGAAAACCTGAAAACACGTTTCACTGAATCAAATTCGACCGTCTTCAAACTTATTAACTAATCATATATTTGTTCAGGACATGTCGTTACAAGTTGTTTGATACATTACTTGCCATAACATTGAAAATTTCCAACGGTACTATATACAGGGTCGGGACACATCAATATGACCACCTGCTAGTGTCCGGAATATCCACCTTTGGCGGCAAGCACAGCAGCTAGTCGACGTGGCAGAGAGTCAATAAGTCCTCGGAAGGTGGTTGCAGGTATCTGGGACCATTCGGCGACCAGTGCATCCCGTAATTCCATTACCGTGCGTGGTGGAGGGTCCAGCTTGCGGACATGGCGATCGAGATGGTCCCACCAATGTTCAATGGGGTTGAGGTCCCGGGAGTTTGGTGGCCATGGGAGTAGCTTGAATTCATCCTCATGCTCCTCGAACCAGTCGTGGACAATTTTGGCTGTATGCCAGGGAGCATTGTCCTGTTGAAAGGTGCCATCACCCTGAGGAAACACTGTCGACATGAAGGGGTGTACCTGGTTTGCGACGATCGTCAGGTAACGAACAGCATTCAGTGTACCCTTCAGCGGTATCAGTGGACTCAGACCATACCATGAAAACATCCCCCAAACAGTCACACCTCCCCCACCAGCCTGTCGTCTGCCAACGATGATGTCGGGATGCCTGTTTCAGATGCTTCCCGGCGAATTCTCCATCGTCCGTCCACTCTGTTCACCAGAAACCGCGACTCGTCAGAGAAAGCAACCCTTTGCCACTCGGCCGAGGTCCAATGGCGATAGTCCATTGCGAATTGGAGAAGTTTTCGGCGATGCACAGGCGTCAACATGGGTGCCGTTACCATACGCCTGCTCCGGAGCCCCAACCTCAAGAGGGATCGTTGCACTGTCTTGGTGCTGACACGCCTAGTGGCCCCACTGTTCATTTGCTGTGTCAGTTGCTCAACAGTGGCACGCCGATTGGTCTTGGCCAGGCATGGTAACCGACGCTCGCCTCTAGGATCGATGGCCCGTGGGGCCCCACATTACCTCTTCGGTTGCTCGAAAAACTGTCTGGTTCGTCCAGTCTTGGTACACCTTCAGAATGGCAGCCCTAGAGTAGTTCACAAAGGTGGCCGTTTCTGAAATGCTGCCCCCCCCCTTGGCCCGATAGCCAATGATCATCCCCTTTGGGAGGTCCGACAGGTCACTTGCTCTGCCCATGACGGCGACAATTGCTGTGTTAACGGATGCTACTACACGTCTGCTGTTGTCAGCTTTTAATGATATGTAATGAGTTTTCATCTGCGTACCATGGGACGTTCCAACATGTTCGAGGAGAGGTGGTCATATTAATGTGTCCCGACCCTGTAATGGTAGCATTAGCAAAGTTACCACTGAATCAAATTCGATCATCTTCGAATTTACTAACTATTCTTATATATTCGTTCATGACATGTCGTTACAACTTGTTTGATATACTACATGTCATATCTTAGCATTTAAAGTTTCCAAATGTACCATAATGATATCATTAGGTACCACTGAAGCAAATTCGACCATCATCAAACTGTATTCATCGGTTGTCAAAAACGTAATTAACTTTATATTCGCTCATCGTTACGAGTTATTTTATGCATTTCCTTCTATATCTTCACTTTGAAAATTTTAGGGGATGTATACTGGTACCAATAGAGTACGTGACATTGTATCAGTTTCGACTATTTTCGTGCGCTGAACCATTGGTGAAAGCAAAACTTAATAGCGTTATATTCTCTCACAGCTTGTCATTAAGAGTTTTTTGAAGTATTACTGAAGATCTCTAGGGGGTGCCAGAATGATGCCATCAGAGCACGTGCCATCTTCGAAATGGTTCGTGCGATGAACCATATTTATCTATTGGCGAAAAAAGATTTTGAAAATCTTTCATACGCTTCGAGAAGATCGAGTTATATACGGACAGACAAACGGACAGAATAGACAGACCCGTCCCCCCCCCCCCCCCACTAAAAGCATAAAACACCTTTCGCTATTTAATAATAATGCACATTATACAGAAACTATGGTCTCCTCATAAATTTAGCAAACGAATTGAAAATTAGCGAAATCGTACAAGGTCAATTTATCATATTTAAAAGTAAAATTTTGTCAATCAGTGTTATCTTACAACGACATGCAATGTAGGCTTCACTGCATTGGTCCGTTTATTTGAATGACATGCCAGAATGGAAAATCACTTAATTTTGGATGGATATTAATTATCACAAGCTTAAGTGGATCCACCTAAATATTACTACAGTGAGTCCACTTAAGTGCGAATTAGGTTAATGCCTGATAGCGTTAGAAGAAACGTTGAAGCATAATGAAACTTACAGAAGCTTCCAGAAGCAATCAGTGAATATTTTAAGTGGCCTGAAATGCATCCAGTTTATTACTTAAATGTAAAGGAGCAAACACAGTATGTCTGAAGAAGGTCAACAAGTGTCTTTCTTCGGGAAAGAGTTAATAACGACAAGTTGTTGCTGTTGATGATATGAATTTTTTTTTAATTAAATTTCTTTGTAAACCGCAACATTTAATCGTTTCCGAATGGCATTTTGATGTGATGCATTCTTCTTGTAATTTAGCGCGGCGTAAGAATGCATGCATGCCCTTGTAATTAATTGATTTGGAGAAATGAGTTTGCAATATTTATTGTTAGGCTTACGCAGTCGCTGTTAGAGGAATTATGACCAATTTAGTTGGGGATTATCTGAAATCGAATTATATCTCAATCAGTAAACCAATTAATATCAGATGATGTGATTAACGATCGGAAATGCGGTCAGCGCTGTCAAAAACCCCTTTCAATGCCTCCACGTCCACGAAAGGGGAAAATTCGAGCCCCGCACCACGAGCGCTTACATTAAATCCTTTAAATACAGAAAAAAAAAACGCATTTAGAGCCACGCGCAATTTTTGATTTTTAAAAACGATCAAGTTAACACCTTACAATTCTCGTCACTATGGTCTCCACCACCACAGTGGTGCTCCTTTGTTTTAAGAAGGGCAGGGACCAGCGTTGTTTATCGATCGCGTTTTGCGCTCTTGCCTTTAACAGGCGAGATGAGAACCTTGTGCAACACGTGGCCTTTCTGACTTCCCTAGGGTTTGTCACCGGAATAGGACTAAAGAGCTCAAAATGCATTGAACATAAATCCACATCGACAATATCGAAAAATCACGCGATACCGCTTAAATGCCTCTTTTTGAACTAACATTTGGAATTACCCATGTCATTTGTAAATAACTAAACTCGGGATACGTAAAATTTTGACTAATTTTGAAAAGATTTTAAATTTAAGTTGAATTTTTATACTTGTTCATTTTTGGGACTTCATACAGTTTCTCGTGCCCAGGATAGACAAATGTCTACGACCATGTAAATTTTGAACCCAATCAACCCAACGGATTTGATAACTAGCCTACTGGCCAGCTTTCGAGTATCCAGTTGACCTTTTCATATCTATCCATTCAGAAGATTGGATAATACCCAAAATTAACTTTTAATAGCTTCATAAGCGGATGCTACTGTCCATATTAAAATTAAAATTCTACGACTTGTGATTTAGATCTGCTTCATTGCCATTCATTTACGGGGAAGACTGTTCCTTTTAGAAAGACGTTACAAAAAATCAGTGTAGAGCCGAACATCCAAGATTTCTCCACTATCAGGAATTTGCCGATATAAGAAATCTGAACGAAGAATGTTCAAATTTTCTTTTAGAAATTCGTAACAAATGTAGAGTAGGAAAATCCAAATTTCGTTTTAATTAAAAATTCTTTAGATAATATAAAATACAAAGGATAGGAAAATACGATTTAGTTAATTAAAATTCATTTTATAATGTACTTAGAAAAGATTTTAAAATGTCAAAGTTCACTTTTCATATTACACCGGGTTATCTAAAAGTATGTGCCGTAATCTGATGCGGTTTGCACTGAAAGAAGTGTGAATTTGGGATCACACCCTAATGAAGAAATTTAATACCAGCAGTTACATTTCTGACCATCAGATGACGCCATAAGCGGGTGCTTGATTTGTGTGGGTGTGTGATACAGTTCGCACCAAAGAAATGGTTACAAATGTTCCATGTAATGACCTCATTCAAGAGCCAAGCTGACTGACGATATCTAAATATGACAGATTCTTTGAACGTGGCCAAAGACATTGGGTGTCTTTGCTTCAGATAACTCCATAACTAAAAGTCGTAAGAATATCCCCCTCCCGCATGGTCTGATACTAAGTTTCTTCATTATAAACGAAAAATCCCACTGTCTGCGCACTTCTGTGCAAATTCCATCAGATTACTGTACAAAATCTGCGATTTACTTTTGGATCTTTAGGATGCAGTTATTAAACGCTGTAACTTTTTATTCTCTCTTTCTGTTATTAAACGTCTCCCACGAGTTCTGGGGACATCCCTTATAATAATGGCAATGTTTTGCGGCATTATTTGTAAATGTTAAGTTCTTTAATACAAGGCGTTTCTAAAGCAGTGGGCATTGTTTCAGGAATGCGATTACATGCGAAGGCCAGTTGTCATTCAAGACAACGCTAACAGCAACAATTTAGAGCCCGGAACCTCTGAAGTTTCAGGAGACGCTAGTCTTTATTCATACTGCATTAAATTTTAAAAGAAGGAAGCATAAGATACAGTGGAATATCACTTTCTTGCAAAACTGGTCGAGGAGTAACTTACGAATTTGGCTTCAACATGTCACCGCAGAAAGATAATAGGAAAATAACTTTATTAAGGAGTTCTGAAACAAAGACGCCTGATTTCCTCTTTTGATGGGTAGAATAGATAAGCGGACTAAGGAGGGGGGGGGTATGGGATTGGGTGGGGGGTGGAGACTCGCATGCACCACGAGCACAGCAGAAGCAGCAACAGGAAGCGGGCAACACGTTGACCATTAAACGCATCGCTATCGCGTTTCGGCAATAACAAGGCATTCGAGAGGCCCTTTAAACTGTTAGAACGGCCGTTCAATTTGGTAATAAGCAGGTTGCCAACAGAGGAAATTAATATTTAATGGCTTCACGATTACTGTGGGAGCCACAACGCATCAATTCCGATTAGAGGGACGTAATTTTCCATGATTTGTGACGCTTGTGTAGCGGGAGTACACGTGGAGCGATTGAACAATGTCATCAATACAAATTATTACTATGGCAAATGACAGGCGAGACCCAATCGAGGCCCGCGTGTGTGTAAAGCTTCCGATCGATACGGATTCAAATGGAATGCCCTCACTTTATCCGTTCCTATTCAACGGGAAACAACACCACTTCTACCTTCCCTACTCCGCCCCCTCCCCCAACACCATAATTAAACGGGAGAAAATTTCAATATTTGCCCAGTGCTAAGAGATTTTTTTTTTAATGTTCTTTCCCCTTCTTCTTATTCGTAGTCCCTCTTTAAATCTCCTTTTCTTTCCTAATCGTCTAAAACAGAAATCTAGATTGGCGAACAAATGAAATGAATTTATTGATTAATTAAAGAGCATATTTAAAAGTGGGCGCTTTAATTTTAAACGGTGCTGAGCGCGCGCCTACGTGAAGGTTGGCGGTTTAACCATTACTTTTGAAACTTTTGATTTGTTTGCCATCCAACGTGTTCCCGCTTTGAATTTTGCTGAAACTGGAAGAATCGAATGCTTGGTGATCGCGCTAAATTGAGTTGTATTTGTTCACGCCATTTCACGTAAATTTCAAAGAATTTGCTGATAACCTAAGTTGATTAATCATTAGTATGAAAGCGCGCAGTCTTTAACGATCCACTTTCCTCTGCTTCACTACTAACTTTTTTAGAAACGACTCATCTGCACTAACGCCGATTATATTCTGTGCCGATTATAAACAACTAAATTTTCCGTTTTTCCTAGTTAACAAGTAGTTACACCTTAGAGACTGATTAGGGACTGTGTTTCATTTCTCAGACTGTTTCAGAGATTTAGGCATCAAGAAATAGTTAATTATTAATAGTTTGCTAATTATTTTACGCTGTTACAGCGAGTTTTTCTGATGACCGAATGACTGGAGAGAGGGAAACAGGGAGAGGGAGAGGAGAAATACTTTCAGACATGTCTAAACACAGCTCGGACGATATAGGAGTAACACACCTTATCCCGACAACACGAGAGATGCTGTATGGGGTGCCATTTCGTTTTGATAGTTCTGAGAACAACGAAAGAACATTCTATAACTCCGTGCTTGCGATAACGTTGCCTTGGACAGCCAGATTGCTAGATCTCTCCCTATTAATCTCACTTGAGACGTAATGAGGCGTCGTTAGCGACCAACTCAGAATTCATCGAATTAACCCGTCCAAATGGAGGTCAATTCCCCAAGAACATCATCCGGCTATTTTATTAATCCAGATCTTATAATACTTGGTTTCTAATGTCCTACCGACTTCCTCACTCCAATTGTTCTGAAAGTTTAATGATTTCTTCTATCCATGGACATTCCACATACCAGCTTTCGTCAATTGTATACTTCCTTCTTGGTGCGTCGATTTTTTTTTCAAAGAATTTGACTTTTAATATGAGGGGCAGTCAAAAAGTTCCCGGAATTCCTCAACAGAGGGCGAACGAGCGAAAAAATCCCACTATTGTGAAAGGGAGAACAGCATCTCTGCTCGCAGGCGCAAAAAGGCTTCACAGATTTCAGTGTGCCGTTTCGTTACTGTTTCGTTTGAAGTAGAGGTGAGTGATGGTCGTTCGTCGTAGTGTCGCATTCATGTGGAAATTGGGCCATTTATACGTGCAAGTTTTGCGGAGGTTGCGCGATGCGATTCGAAGGAAGTAGCGCGACAAGTGGCAGGGACAGTGGTTGGTTGGTTGGTTTGGAAATAACGTCCTTTTCAACTGCCATGGTCATTTCAGGACGGCGTTATAGGGGCCGCAAATTTTGCCTCGCAAGGGTTCTTAACGTGAAGCCGGCAAACGGCTACACGGGACCAACGGCTTTACTTCCCTTCCGAAGGAAGTGCGTGATCTCAGGATTTTCCCCTTGAAAAAAAATCCTCGTCGTCCTCGGCAGGGGTCGAACCCGCGTCCTCGGGCATCAGAAGCGATCACGCAACCACTGAGCCACCGAGGCCGATCAGGGACAGTGGTTTCTGCATCACGATAACGCACCGAGCCATGATGTCCGCACCCGTAGTCAAAAATCCCTCTGAAAAAATGGAAGGAAAAATTCGACGACCTGGAACCAGGAACCAGTATCATGCGCGTTGCCTCTACCAATTGGACCACTTTTTATTTTTTTTTGATATCTTTACCTTATGCTTGGAGCATTATTTCCAGTTTCCATTTAATAATTTCTTACGTGCGCTCATCAACTTTTCGGATGGCTTGGAAAGGAGGAATTCCCGATCTGCGAGCTGGGCGCCTGCCCTATCATTGGGCTTGTAGTCTTTAAGAACACCTGGTGATAGCCTTGCTGTACCGTGTTCACAATGGACCAATTGGTAGAGGCAAAGAGCGTGATGCTCGTGGTACCTGCTTTGAATCCAGGTCGTGGAATTTTTCCTTCCATTTTTCTGATAATATCATGGCTACATATTATAAAGTGTTTTTAATTGATTTTGCGATCGTTCCTAGACCCTCTACATAAATGGAATTTTACGAGGTCGGACATCACCTAACCTACTTTATAAGTTATTGTTATTTTCTGAAATATTCTTAGTAAATAAAAATGCTATCACACACAGAAAGCTTTATTTCCATTACTTTCCACTATTTTACCCCGGTCATCCCATCTGGCGCGAATGAAGGAATATTCTATTACTGCAGAAGTCGTAACCTTTCTTAAGTTGAGAACTATGCATTGTAGTTTTTCGGGTTTTTTTGCTTCAAAACAGAACTACATTTACATCTGTGTTCCGGGACACGAAGTTGTAAACCTCAACCAGCCAATGAAATCTTACTTCCTTCACCGAAGCTTTTACCTCCTTCACCGACTGGTCTTCACGGCAGAACAGGCGCCTCATCCAACAACGGGATCTTTCCTTTACTTTGAATCTTTTTTCTTTATTTGGTAAAAACCCCGTAATAAGCTGGATCCCAAAAGTTGTACAGCTGGTTTCGTTCGGTTTCGAAGACACACAGGAGATTCAGTATACTGTCTATGATGAATGGCACTGAAGAAAGATCGTTCACAGGTAAAGATCGTTTTCACATATGATAATGGATCGTGATCTTCAATTACAGTAAAATAATGAAAACCTAAAACTAACGTAAACAACCAAGATATTAAGATAGAAATTACAAAGGCACTAAAAAAGGGAACTTCACTATAGACCCAATAATTGTGACATTATTGATCATACCTTTGGAAATCCCTCATTTGAAGAAATACGATTCACATGACAAAGTCATTTTCTTGTTAAGTAAAACAGGTTCTTTAGAAGGTAAAAGTAATTGATCTCGCTACCAAAATGAAACTAAACAGCACCAAGTAAAATTTTTCTTTAAGAGAGATTTACTTGCACCAAACAAACAACTTCTTTATCTATTCCTTTTACAAATTCTGCTGGCTCTCCACCCCGATGGCTGCTTAGCTTATCAAAAGTTTCCTTTTCGCTTTTACTTTCTTAGCACGATTTTTTTTTGTTAAATTTTTCCTATGATTTTAAGAATGTACAGGATGCGGAGGAAAAAAATTACTTAAAATTCACTGCAAACGTTTTTTTCTTTGTGTCGGTGAATGCGCGAGATTTAAGTGTTCTGGGCGGGAGGGGGCGGAGACACCAAGCACGTTTCATCTCGCTTTTACCCTCTCGAGTCTCCCCCTTTTCTTCGAAAGCACTTCCTCTCACACTTTTGCCTGCACTGGACGATAAATCTCCGTGATAGGCTGCTACCTGTCCGTATTTACACTTGGGTCTCCGTGCTCATGACTATTCATTGGCACATGGAGGTCCCACGTGATAAGGAGAAACGACGCACCTCGGGAAATGGATGGAAAGAGTGCAAGAAAGAGTGAGAGATGGGGGTGAGAGAGGGTAAAAAAAAAAAAAAAAAGAAAAAAATAGGAGGGTAATTTTTTAAACGCCTCGGGTATTAAAAACTTCCCCCGTAAACGAATTGGAGTCGAGTTTTAACGACACTCTTCGTAAAAACTTCAACAAAGTTTCTAGAACTTCTGTAACAGCCATTGAACTTCAACAAAGTTTCTTACAAGTTTTCTATAGTAACTGTGATTTCCTTAAAGCTATAATAATAATAATAATAATAATAATAATAATAATAATAATAATGTAACAAGAATAGGGAGAATCTCGCCATATATACCGGAGGGAAAAGCCCCGTGTTACCCTCAACAGGCCAAAGCCCAAAATAGAGTTAATGAAAAGTACATGTACAATAAAAAAAAAAGTAACAAAAAAAATCGAAAAAACTGTGGGAAAAGGAAAGCCAGGTGAAACAAAACAGTAAAATTTTTACAACAGACAATTAATATGTACAAAAGATACAAATAAAAGAAGAAGAAAAAAGAAAAATAGTTTTAACATCAGAAAACAATACCCTTCACAAAGAAAAAAAGAAGCTGAAATTAAAACCATGAGTAATCCCAACTGGGTAAGAGTAACACAAAAAAATGGCTGACTAAACAAGACAAACAGCAGAGAAACGAAAGATAAGTTACGAATAAGAAACTTTAAAGTAGAAGAGACACCTACTATTGTCAACAAAAGATATCTATTGACTTAAAATTATTATTGAATAAATGAACTAATTTAAAAGCAGGATCAAGAGTGGTAACTTTAGTCCTGGAAGTTCCGAGGAACCGCAGAATATGATGAATTCTATTGTTATTCAAAGCTCGAAAACCTATAAATTCTAGGGTACTTGGAGAAATAAGCTGCCCATGAATAAGCTTTCCCAACGTTTTGAGTAGCGCCTTATTAATTGCTTGCGAAAGATCAAATATGGGCGCCAATGTGGTTGTATCTGAGAGACGAAAAGTGCGAGCGATAAATAAGCCAAAATTACAAAGCCTAACTCTCAGATACTCTAATAATTAGAATTGAATATTCCCAGAGAACCAAATCCAGACGACGTTTAAGATTTTTCGGTAAGATAATCATTTTAAATAAAAATATGAAAGTCTTGATCTTAGTATAAAAAAAAAAAAAAAAAAAAATTGTCAAACGCTTTAAGATACCTAAACGTTTGCTGGTTTCAGAGAGCACATATTCCAGATGGTCAGAAAAAGTTAAATTCGAATTGAATATAACGCCCAAGTCCTTAATTTTATTACAGCGCTGAATTTTATTCTGTAACCTAACCTAAAAATAACCTTCCTTGAATAATCATAACCTTCCTTGAACAGATAGTTTTCAAAACATTCAGATGAAGTCCATTATCAGTGGCCCATCGGCAAACAGAATCAGCTGCCCGAGAGAGATTACGACAGTCATTCCAGGTACGGATAACTGAAAACAGTTTTAGATCATCAGCATAAAGTAAGAAATTCACCTGTCTTTCTCCAATATAGTCTATGATATCAACTACAAACACATTAAAAAGCACCGGGCCCAGGGACTCCGCTTCTAATTCTACCAACTGGACTAACACCATTCACATGATCTTAACCACAAAGCTTCTACCTATTAGCAAGGAGGTAAACCAACTGAGAAGATTCTCAGACAAGCCAACCTTACCAAGCTTACATAAAAGCAATTTGATGTTGACACTGACGAAAGCCTTGCTGAAATCAAAATATAATACATCGACCTGGTTCCTATGATCAACAGAAAACCAGCAAGATAAGCAGACGTAGACGTTGATCTATTCTTTCGCAACCATGTTGCTCGTGAAGCAAGTACGGATAGATAAACGTCTCCAAGATTTTGGCTGGAAATGTCAGAAACGTAATCGGTCTATAATCGCTTGACGAGAGAGGTCTTGTGGTTTTAGGAACAGGTATCATAATGACGTTTTTCCAATCTGTAGGATATACGCCAGTTTTAAGGGATAAATTGAATAATTTATGAAAGGGATGCAGCAACGCAGACAAACATCCCTTAAAAACATAGTCCGGGATACCGTTCTGATGCACCATTCTGGAGGCTGGAATTTTAACAGCAAATTTAGAGATCTCAGATAAAGAAATGCTGGGTAAGTTCAATTTTCCATGCAGATGATTCCAATGGAATCGGGGAGTGGAAGATCAGAATATTACTCAAAATGGGATACCATTTCATTAGTCGTGCAATTACTGGTCCAATGCTTACCAGACGAGTTTCTTCCCAGCAATTTCTTTGTAGCATCCCAGAAAGTAGAGGCCTGAGTACTGAGACTGTTTTCGATCGAGGCGTGGTATTCTGGAAATTATGATTGAAAGCATTCTTAAAATCTGTTCTAACTAATTTATAAGCTGTATACTTCTCCTATGACATCTTCGCTTATAATTCCAAAGTTGAATAGTGCCCCGTGATACCAAGTCGGGAACCAATGTTTCAATCTTTTATTTCTATTTTACTTACGCTCCTAGACACTGTTTTCTAGCATATGCGTAACCCCATCAACTATTGAGCTCCAAATTCGATCTACAGATTGTAAAGGATCCAAGAATGACCAATCCGTAGTTAAAAGATCTTCAAAAATTTTCAAAACGTCTGCTTTCTTGAAATCGCGATCATAAGATATTCTGGATGCAATTAATTTGAGATGATTAATATCGCAACTGATGTCAAGGGCAGGATGATATTGATCCTCATTCACTAATGGCGGGTGTTTTCACCGAACAATAACAGATGCAGAAGCAAAAATTTTGCCGAGGGTATGTCCTTTTAAATTCAATATTTGGTTATAATTTTGAACTTTCAGATGTTCAGACCAATAAATAAATAATAATAATAATAATAATAATAATAATAATAATAATAATAATAATAATAATTACTTTTTATTAGATGGAAAACGTCAATGTTTCATGAGGAAAACCAAAACGGCCCTCAACAGGCAACTTACTTTTTGCTCACAAAAGAGAGGTTAATAAAAACAGCTCAAACATATCTTTGATAAAATCGATCCCGTTATAAAAAAATTCGTAACAAATTTATAAGTGTGATCAAGATAACCAATCTCAGATCTGTAAAAATACAAAACAAGGGGAAGTTGCTTTCGGAATCTCTAGATCTGCTGTTGAAGATCTTGGTCGTCCCTTTCGACAGCATGAGGTGGAACCTTCCCATGTTCACAGAGGCGGAGGTGAATACGTTCATCTGGATATCTTCGTTATGGGTACATCTGGTAAAAACTAAGAGCCCGTCTAACGAATTTTGTTTCATTGCCACCTTTTGGCACTTTGGAGAAACCACAGAATATTTTATTAGGTGTGACAGGGAGTAAAAAGCAGCACATTTCGATTTTTGCACTGTCACGTGTAACAGTGAGTGTCTGTAAAGTTCAATTTCGCATGAGGTGGTCATGAGGAGGTCATTGCCTTTCCATTATCGTAAGTCTAAATTTTAATAATATTTTTTCTAAGATTTAATTTGGCCCAATGAAGGAAATAAAGCACCGAAGATAAACAATTTCTTTGGAAATGAAAACTGCAATTTTGGATCACCTATGCAAAAGCAAATGGACCAAAGACCAGTTCGCAAACGGTGCCGAACACGATAATAATTCTGATGAAAAAATGTAAAAATAGTTGTTACCTTCAATAAAACCAAATGAATAAAGTTCGAAAAAAGTTATTTTAAGTAGCTATGAAAAAAATTGTTAGCATTCCTATTTCCTTAATTTTCTATAGACTTTTATAATGCGATTTTAGGTTAATTTTAACTCGTTGCTTTAGTTTTGTGCGAATTTAAAGAGTTACGGAACGTATGCCTAAATATTCAACGAAATATTTTAAAACTTTTTAATACAATTTTCTGTGGAACTCTATTGTATAAACAGAGGCATGACTATATTTCAAAAGGATCATGGGATTATTGTTATTGAGGTGCCTTCCTCATTTTTCAGGGTGGACATGATATGATAAGGCGTATATCATACCGGGTGTCCCAAAAATGACTGATGGATTTTGAAAATCAATAAAAAAAAAAAAAGACGGAACGCGATAGATATGTATCGTTTGCAGCCTTATGCTTAGGAAATCAGGGATTTTTAGTTAACATTTCACCCACAGGTGGCGCTGTTCAACTCTAACACAATAAATACCCGCTGTTCAACGAAAAAAAAAAAACATTTTGGTAGAACGGGCTTGCAATCTCAACAGCACACGCTATCAGCTTGACGAATATGGAATGGCGAGCTGAAACACTTCGTTTTAAATATACCTGTTACAGATCGTCTGCAGCGCCATCTCTTGGTAGAAATGTTAACTAAATTTGAAATTTGGTGGGATAAATTTCTCTGATTTCCTAAGCATAAAGCTACAAACGATACATATCTATCGCATTCCGTCTTTTTTTTATTGATCTTCAAAATCCATCAGTCATTTTTGGGACACACGGTATATACTGTACATTGGGACTGAAACTGCACAAGGGCCCCAAGAACCAGGTGCAGATGAAATGATGATGAAAGGATGAAGGGATTAAAGAAAAAAATTAATAGGCGGCGAATTCTAATTCTTCCTTTCCCTCATTCCCGTTCGAATGCTATATCACATGCTAGATACTGCCACTAAAAATGTTAACGGGTTAAGCTCAGGAACGTAGCGAAAATACCGAATAGCGAAATCCGAACATGAAAAAATTAAACCGCTCTCGAGAATCTTTGCGCATGCAGACAAACACAAACACGTCGAAATGAACGTGGTACTGAAGTTTCTTGAGAAATAGCTCGAAATAGTCGATTTTCTGGAACGTGGTATTTCTAAAATCGAAAAAAGAAAAAAAAAATTCTTCTGCTTTTCAAGGGGAGGGGTCAATTTCATTCTAATGGCCACTCTTTAGTCCGATTCCAGATCGCCTAAGCTCAGAAAGGGTCTCTATTAGTGATGTCCGTTGGATCCGGATCTCTGATTCGGATCTGATAATATCCGGATTCGGATCTAGAAATATCCGGATTCGGATCTAGAGATATACGGATCCGGGTCCGTATCCGGATCTCGGATCCAGATTCCGGATCTCTGATATCGGATCCAGATATCGGATCGTTTCGCTGGATGCGTATTAAGACTAATTAGGACTTAAGAGGACTAGGCTATCACTTAATAAAAGCTTTTATAAACTGCTTTCAGAAAAAGTTTGCATATACACAATTTCCTGTCTAGGATCCGATTTTCGGATCTCGGATCCAAGTTCCAGATCTCGGATTTCTGACCAACATCCGGTTCTCGGATCTCGGACCTAGGTCCGAAAAAAAGATCCGGATATCCGGATCTTGAATTATCCGGATCTTGACATCACTAGTCTCTATCGAATAGCAAAAACAGAATTTGATACGGTACACTCCACTTGATCGAACCTCACATCATCGAATCTCACATCATCGAAAAACCACGGCCCACGGGGATGGTTGGAGGAGGGCAATATGACTTGTTATATTGATGTAATCAATTGATTTTTCATTATGAAACTACGTATTTTGAACGAAACTATATTTTATTATATATATTATTATTTGATATGGAAAATTATATTAATGATCGAAAATTACGTTTTATTCATCAAAAAAGCTGTAAATTGATAAAACATAATTAAAACTGGAAAAAACTACGGTATAAACGCAACTCTAGTGCGAGTTTATTTGTTAATAAATTTTCGTTTTTCCCGTTAATAAAACAGAACCACAAAAACAAATCATTCATATTGCACAATGTTTTTATTTATTATTTTAATTCTTACAGTACAAAATTTCTGGCCATGCCTCGAAGATATTTTTATTGACCGATTAATCGATTTTTTAAAGATTAAATATTATCAATTTTATTAAGTATATCAAGATATCAGATTTTATTGTGAACTGAAATAAAATAATTCAGATCCAACTAAAAAATTCAAATAAAAATTTTATTTAAAAAAAAACAATTTTAAAAGTTCAATTATTCTGTCTTTTGATGTTGTTGATATTGTTTAACTTACAATAAATTAACAAAAAAACAAAAACAATAGTCGATGTTAAAAATTTTTTAAATATTTTTTTAATAACCGATTTTTTAATATCAACTTCTTGTAAACAACTACCAATCGATATATAACAACTACTCTGTGGAGGTTTGATAGAATAGTAGAAAAAAAATTCCCCTATATTCGATTAAATGTGGCCTGATTTCGATTATATGTGGTTCGACGAAGTGAGGTTTGCCGATTCGATGAAGTAAGATTCGATCATGTGTAGGGTAACCATTTGATAAACTTAAATCGTTCTCGAGAAGCGTTATTGATATTGTAGGACATACATACAGACATGGCGAAACGTTGAAGCGATCGATAAAGGTGGACTTCATAGGCAAAGGCCATGCTGACAATCGAAAATTAAGCTCAAGATCTTAGAACCTAGTTTGCCATGAATTTTTCTAGATAAGGAGTCAATGTGACCGGTCTCCAAACTGAACTGCGAGTATGACAGAAATTGTTTTGATGCCTGTTATACAGTAGAAATGTGTGATAAATAAAACGTTTTTCCTTTATTATTTCATCACAGTGTTAGTGATCACTGTTGATTGATGTTGATTTTATAACCTAATCAATAGTTTAGTAACTGTCAAAGAATAATTTTAATTTTGCACTTAGAAAATACGTGTGTATAAATAGTTAAATAAATGTGATTTCATTGAATATTACTTGGATGATTGAAATTCATATAAATTATCCTTTATTTTCCGTTCTTAAAGGGAGAGGGTCAGGAGAATTGTGACGTAACCTTAGATGAGGGGGGAAAGAGGTCCAAAAATGCCTGGACTGTGCGCGACTTACTTTATGGACGGCTCCTAAGAGCCGGAAGAAAAACAAAGATTTTATTAAGTTTCAATGTCGAATTTATTAGAGCCGTTAAAAAAATTGAAAAAATTGGCAGCTTTAAGTACAGAACTTAAGTTCAGAAATTAATTGATAAGATCATAAATTTTGCAATGATTTAAAGAAAAATTATATTCGACTTGTTAAGTAGCGGAAGAATGGAGCTAATTATTGGTTTTACCATCTCCGTCTTGGATTGTGGAGTCGGAGTTATGAAGATAGTGGTCACGTGGTCTTTAGAACTATTAAGATATTGAAAAGGCAGTCTATATATATATTATTCAGAACGGAAATTATGAGAAACAAAAGAATGTAAAATTCTTTTCCATTTTCTAAATACTAGGTTCGAGAAAATAAATTTTCTGATAAAAAAATGAAAATGAAAAAGTCCGGATAAAGGGTAAAAAAATAGATGAACTTTCGCTACTTTCATGCCAATTATTTTCTCCAGATAACATGACGCTATTTTTAGTACGAGAAATGGAAAGAAGCAAAGTTTGAAATAACAGTTTTCCTCTCCAGTAAAATACATGTAATAGATTTCTATTCAAAATCAATAGATCTTCTAAGAAGTTTTAAGACAGATTTAATGTAATATTTCACAATACCGGGAAAGTATAATATTTTCACAAACACAATTTTTTATAAATCGCTCTACAATTGCGCTTTCCTTTAGTTGATGAAATCTGATTACTATCTCGGTATTCCAGAATAGAATTTTTCCACCGAAAGAGTCTAAATTTGGCTCATTTTGTTTGCTATATGATGTGGCTTACTTAACAACAAATTGCTATATGCTGTGAGCACTAGCCAGAACTTTTCCATTTCGCCTTTTTATCTTGTCTGCAATCATGCCTCTGCAATTTCCTTTTCTTTCACTCTGCACTTTCCTACCTAAACATTTTCTTTCATTCAGATCTCCACAAATCAAACTTTGGAGTGATTATAATTCTATAGGCGTAATTATCACTATCCATCAGATAGTATTTATGTGGTGAATTTCTAAAATGTTTCATAGACTTATGAAGAACTCTGTATAATTAATTTTAATGCTATTACAACAGTAAACACTAAAAATGTTGCGAGGTCTACTAATTTATCAATACGCTCGTATATAATCGGATGGTGCTATATGGTGCTTCCATGCATTTCTACTTCTAAAGAGTGTAGTGAAGCTCTTTTAAACATAAACTGTATATCTTACATGCATATTTGTACAGATTGAATAGAACTAGCAAAGGATTCGTTTTATAGTGTAAAAAAACTTGAATTTCCACAATAGAGAGCGTGAAGAGGGAATTTCCTCAATGGGAGATATTAAAAAAATATATTTATCAGTGCAGTGCAAAGTGTTATACAAAACTACCGCTATTTTTAACTGAGTGAAACAATATTCGTGAGCGGCATAATAGTGCGCCCAAAAATACCCATCCAATACATTGGACTTGGTTTTTCTGATCAGGGGTGGCATATGTTTGCGAGGGAGGCATTTCAGTTTTAAGCATTGGCAAAAGATTGTCACTGCTGGGTATTATCAATACAATGCGAAAGTTTACTTGAGACAATGTCCACATTAATCTGGATGGACAGGACAATGCGCGACCATATGCGGCCAAAACAAGTTTGTGAAAACATGTTGGAAAACCATGGAACCAAATTTTAAACGAGGTTGCATGTTCCTCGGACCTTAATCCTATAGAAAACTTGTGATTTATAATAAAGGATGCTGTGAGAGAAGATGGAGTCTCAGAATACTGCTGAAAGGTATGTGAAAATGAAAGAATTTTGAAATCAGATCGATGATAAATTGGATTCTCTCATCAATTATGTATTTTCTTTTATTTTATGTACGGAAAAACCTCCGATTGCAATTCTCGTCGCAGGTGACAATGCGATCAAGAATCCCCGCTTCTTCATGCCGCAAAAGCAATTCCGTACACACCTCCAACCGACGCTCTTTTTGGTTTTCCGTAAGTTCATGTGGGACCCATGTGGACGGATGCCCGGCCCACTTTGGTAGAGGAGTGCGAGACTGGTTGAATGTCAATTATCCGGACAGATTGGCCTCCTTGTCACCGGACCTCACCCCATTAGCTTTTTTTCTGTGGGGAACATCAGAGATGAGCGCATTGCATCCATTCAAGCTTGTAATTATAGTCGAGCAATTGCACCCGACCAGATTGTGGAGCTACCAGCTCAGTTGTCCGAAGATGTAACCAGTGCATTTGGAGCTGGGGGCAACCATTTTGAGGGGCTTCCTCGACAGTGATTTGTTACTATCTTCTTATTCTTATTCCTTGTATCATTTTAGTTTTGTTTTGTAGTGCAATGTGATGTTCTGTCAGTATGCAGAATAAAAATGATCTGCACTCTCAAGTGTTTTATTTACTTGCTTTAACAACTCTACAAGAAAATAGACAAACGTCGATATCTCACACACGCTCGAAACTTCATGTAATGTTTATGGACATTTGTTGTTCCATTTGAACCATTTTGATCGAAAATTATGCTGGATAAGTTTGGGTCACCCTGTATATAACATTACTCTGATTGCAAAGTGTTTGAACCAGCTAAATAAGTAAATGACGTTTTCCACAAAAGCTCCTTCCTTTGGAGGAAACCCGATACGGTAAAACCAAATCGTCCTTCGTTAGTCGTTTGATTGAGGCATGATTCTCCCCGTCCTGGTGCCATAAGACATTTTTAAAATAAAATGTATTGCTCAGACAGCAGAAAATCAAATTGAACAAGCTTATTAAAATAAGCAGGGAAATAGATGTCTGTAGCAATTTGGCAAGTGGCATTGAAATGGCGGATGAGTTCACGAGACACAGGAAGAACCAATCTTAGCGAAAGATTGTCGGCAAATCGAAAAGGAAAAAAAATGCCCGTACTTTTTTAATACAGAGTTAAATTGGCTGATATCGATTATACATTTAAGGATACCAGATGATTCGAAAAAGCTTGGGAAACATTTCTGTAGAACAAACTCCAACCGAAATTTATAGTCTTTGTGGTGATCAGACAGTTGAATTACGTTTTCATTAAGGATGTGTCAGCATGTATGACGACCTAAGTCCAGGAAGACAAACAGACGAGAGAAAGGTGAAATTTGTAGAGTGTCGATTGACATGAGATGAAATATCACAAGATATAGGGATATCAGCAGTATCAGTTTACCATTTTTTGATTGAAATTTTGCAAAAAAAAAAGTTTGTGCCCGATGGTCCGGCACTGCTTGACAGTTACTGAACAGATAGCATTGTTCAGAAACAGATTTGTCCTTCATGAAATGCTATACGAAATTTGATCTTCCACATCACAGTAAGCCACACGCATGCATACCATATCAAAAATTTATCACAACAAAATTGTACCATAGAGAACTAAAACGCACACCTGCTAATGCCACAAGAGTTCATCTACAAATGGCGTAAAAATTTGTTACGAGATGCGCCATTACTGACCCTCGTATCATTTTGTAATTTGTATTTCTTCTTAAGAGAAATTTATAGAATGCCCAATTTTATAGAAATGATAACGACAACTGTTAATTTAAAAAAATTCTCAGAAATCATCTATGCAGGTCATATGAGTTCTGCCGATAACTCCGAGAAAATTAAACTTCCCAGTTGTACATGTTTAGCTTATATTAAACAAAATCTGGCCAATAACATTAGAATATCTTTTAAGCTAACAGATGTCACTCTGTAATTTTCAAAAAGACACTTTTGCAATGCACGTTCTCCCATAAAACTTATTCAATATTCTGGGGACAATGGAACGACGTGTGGAAGGCCGAAAACAGTTGCTTCGGTTTCTACTTCTCCGTCTGCATGGCAGCACAGCGAATGACAGGAATCATAACGACCGCTGATGAACAGGGAAAGAACTGAAAGAGAGGGAAAGAGAATAAAGAAAAAGAGGAAATAAAAAGAAAAGAGGTTTGTGGCTGTGGAAGGAGGAGGATAGACGACTATATAAAAGGACGATCACATGGTGGCCGCCCCACTGTTCAAATTAATCAATCCGACGGTGACGGGCGATGGATTGACGACATTCAGATGATGAAACATCATTTTTACACGGAGGATCATCAGGCGAAATATTTCCGTCCACTGCTCTCACCGAACGGCCAAGAAATCTATTATCATCAAACCATGGCTTTATATATGGTGAGAGAGATGTCATAGCCAGAATATGATACGCTTAAGAAGACGAAGAAGAAGGAGTGGGCGCCATGACAAGGGGCGCAAATCTAAACTACGTGGAAGATGATGAATGCTGGTCAAAGATGAGAATTTATCGAGCGAAAATATCAGAATTAAAGTGCTTTTTTAAAAAAAATTTTATAAAAAGAAAGACTAACTCCAAAAGCAATGATTTGAACTTTTTAAAAAAATTTATATTCCAATTTTGTGGTCTCCAATTACATTTTAGTTGGCAACTTGCAGCTAATTATCTCATTAGAAATTACACTTTGCATGGTTTTCATTAAAAATTTGAGCCCAAGAAATTATTTTCGCTCATAAAATTTTAACGGGGACCACGTATTGCTATAATTGTGACCATAACAAGACCAGACGCCCTCTAATTAACGCCCGTCCTTGTTTATATTGGAACCCAACAAAATGTGGATCCCATTAAATGACGACCCAATTAAAGTTCTGTGACGACGACGAGGAGGAGGAGGCGTAGGAGGAGGGGGAGGAGAAATTCCATACGAATAATAATTAAAGAAACGTTTTGAATATGATTAAGTCATCGAGGCCCCCTTTTCAATCGGATTTATTGTAGCAGAATGAAATAATTGCCGGATCCTCTATTTCCCTGATTATCCTCTCTTCCTCCATTCAACTTCCTACTATTGATAAGGTCGAATAAACGAGGAGAATAAGGATAATCAATTCTCTGGACTGTTTAAATTTTTTTGCAGTATTCAAAACTTCGTTTCACAAATTAACGGCAAATGTATAATTTTCAAGCGCACTTATACATGCCCCGTAATGATCAAGATTTTCATGGTAGCTTTTTTACCTCTTTTTGAAACGATTTTGAAATTCTTTTGTTTATACAATAACCCCCAGCCTACAGGGTTATACAGAGGGTTGATTCAGCAGCCTTATAAAAACGATTCATAATGTAAAATTTTTACGAGGAAAATTCGTGACGCCACCATTCGTGTTTATCCAGATGCCCATGTAGTCGGATGATGGCTCTGCATCGAAGTTTCCACTGCAATAATGTTCGTTGCAGAATGATGGTATCAATTCTGTCCATTCTACTTTAATAGGTTTCCATAAGCTTTCCATTGTTCGCAGTCGCCGGTTTCAGGACCCCAAACACCACAGGAACAGCATCGGTGAATTTGGACAGGTCGGCACTGCGAATTCCAGTTTCTTCCGCTATTCATGCCATAAAAGCAGTGTAGAACGAAAAAGCGTGGCATCATACGTTATTTGCATCATTTCCATATAGAGTAGGAATTTTCTGTCTATACAATGGTTCTGTACTCTGGTAATACGCCAAGATAACTTTTGCCTGTTTTTACCTTAGTACCTCAAGCTTCCCATTATAATTAATACTCGAGAAAAAAATTCGCGACATTGGCGAGCTCATGTTGCACAGGTTTTTTCTCTCGTGGGATTTTATTGCATTCGGATAGGTAGACCCATGCATGCTTCGTCTAACGTGAGCACAAATCGCCAACGATCTTCAATCAATTTTTATACAATTTTGGGGCGTTGGTCTGTCTCTCTGCGATATGTTTCAAGCTCATCTTATGAACTCGTCGTGTCTTGTTTCGTCTTTTAAAATTCAAATTTTAGGATGCAATGCATGATACTGTTGCCTGAGATATTTCAACGCGTGAAGCAATCGTCATTTGGGTAGATGGGCTTATCCCCAGTAGGCTTTCCGAACTATGTCACTTGTACGACATGGTTGGTGCTCTCGTTTTCGCACATTTTTCAACATTGTTATCCGAATTTCGTAAAATGAGTTTATTCTAAGTTCATTATGGACTCCTTTTTAGAAACACTGACCGTTTTTTGTTTGCAATGTTTAATGATCTCAGGATAAAAATATATTACGTCGGAAATATTAGCTGTGATATTTGGGGAAAACGAATAAGTGCCTTCTTGGGTGTAGTCATTTGCATTTCATTCGGCGTTCGTAACTGCAGCCAATCAGAAATTATGTAGCTCAAAATCGACTTCATAAGGATGAATCAAAAATTTTCGGACATTCCTCCAAAAAATATTACGTAAATAGTGTCTAAGGTAATATAAATGCCTTACTGGACTAATTTCTCATTCATATTGGTGCGATTTCATCAAAATGCCACTTCCCCCAGTACAGCCACCATTCAGCGGGAACTGAGGACCCAAGTTTTCACGGCCGTGCTGTTGTTCATTAGCCTCGCATCAGCAGAATCAAAGTGATAGAGTTTGGGTCAGGCATCTCTAATTTTTGCCTAACTGCGTGGTGCCCGTTGTGAAGTTCGAAGATGGCAATGCTAGAATATGGGGCACCTTTTCATGGCTTGGATTAGATAAATTTGTTTCACTAACAGTAACTATGGCATCTGCAGCATCTGACATTTTCTGAACTGCTAACATCGTAACAGCAGTTCGGAATTCTTGTACCAATGCTCCCAGTCACAAAGATTAAAGAAAGGTTGTGCGAGATTACAGAAATGGACAACTTCAATATAAATCCTAATGAATACCGACATCAAATAAAGTTGAAAATATTAAATTTATATTTACCGCAAGCTTTTAATAAAATCAATTCGCAACTAGCAAATAAATGTTTAACCTTGGGAAGATTACACATAAAAAAAACCCGCCTTCCTTCCTAATAAGGAATTTTATTGAAAACCTCTTTAATTAAATCACCAAACAAACTAATCAAGGATAAAATAAAATAGTCACTTGAACAATAAGGAACAAAATGGAAAGTTCTTCAAAGTTGTTCAAATTAGACTTTCTTTATCCCCGCTGATCGAAAAGGAAACTCTCGATGAACAATCCCATGAAATTATTTTCACAGAAATAACTCATTCAGATGCAAAATTCCATGTTGATGAAGATAATCCACACGTTGATAAACCATGCAGTGATGTAAATTGTTACTCAAACCCAACTAGCCAACAAGTGGCTAAGTGGTCGCACCTAACACCCACACGAGACTATGATTAATGACGTCCACCTATGCGATGACTACCGGCTAAGCAACATCGCCCAACAACTGTGACTGAACTCATCAACACTTTTTGGGAAGAGTGAAAGACATTGTTGAAGCTCTCATGAAAGTCTTACTGAAAATCTTGTAAAAATCATCCTCAGAAAATAGAAACCGTAATAAAATCCTCGTGAAATTATGACTGAAAAGTGTCAAAGTGCATCCAACTATCGCAACCAACCGCCGTGGGAGAAGCAGTGCATCCAGAATTTAGATTCTTTACGTTTCTTATGGCTCATTCGTCCATAAATTGTCGATTGGATCCAAATCCGTGAAGTTCATGGCTAGCTTAACTATTTGTCGTGAACAATTCATTGAAGACAATTCCAGCTAACCTAATGACTAACCTAACCTGGACTAACCAAAATTATAAACTAAACGTTATAAAATATCATCGATGTTCATGGAGCGTACTAATGTGTGAGCAAGATGCAGTTGAAAGGTTTAAAGTATATATAAAAAAAAAGGCAGAAAAGAAAGTTGTTCATTACTAATCACTATTTTATACGAGAAGAAACCTTCAGAAACCTGGAGAAGATGTCGAAACCCATTTTGAAGGCAGCTGGTGAAGTGATTTCATAGGCAACGGTTAAAAAAGAAAGGGGAAAGAAAAAAAAATTGGTAAAGTTGGAGGGGGGCAAGACAAAGAAAAACAAAATAAAGAAACCCAATAAAGTGAAAGATATAAAGAAATATTCAATTTTGAATTAAGTGAACTAAGTATTCCTTCCACGTGTGCTCCAGTCGAGCACGTGATGCCGATGCAAACGTTCGCGTTTCATTCACACACACAAAAGGCATCAACAAAAGGGATTCATTTCGTAGTGAACAACTTATCAGGCGATTTAAACTCGACAACTTTTCTTTCTTTGCTTCTTCTTTCCTGGTTCCTATGTCGCCATTTGTTCATGATCACTTCTCCCATTCCGTCTGCAGCTCTTATCGAAATTTGAAGCAGTCGAGATGAACGTTTCCTATCCATTCGTGTTTATATAAATCCGCATTAAACTATGAGGTTTTATACAGCTTAATATGTATCTAAGGACAGCTGTTTACCATTGAATGACTGACTAGTTTTTGTAGGTCTCAAGAACAAAAAAGAATTACATGTATTAAAAATTTCTTTTTAGTCATTATTATGAGGATTGTTTCGAAAGTCCATGAACTAATACTGTGCCGATCAGGTTTATTCATTTATTATTCATTTAGTTATTTATTTATTTATTTTAAAATACTATAAGTAACAGGCTGGTATAAGTCCAGTAACAGCTTACCTAGAAATAATATACCAAAATGTATAGAAAAACAATACAGAAAAATATAAACTAAGTACAATATAATAAATAAAAAATGACAATAAATAGCCCATTTTTTTGTTCTTGTCAGAATCAAACAGATTAAATAATCCCACTCAGATTGTTGGAATTGCAGAGCACACAGACACGCAAACGATCATGTACATCCACCGCTACACAAAACAGCTGGCCAAAACTCGAAAAATAAAAGTGTCTAGATAAGATTTTTTTAGCATGCAGTTGGCTAGAGGGATCCTATAAGAAGTAAAAATGGTTAAGATTAACGTCCTATATCCCAAATTCTTTCTTTATTTTCAGTTGGAGTTTGGCCTTTTTTCAAGCGCACTGTTGGTGTAGTTATTCGGCAAAACCTTTAAACGTGTGAAAGCGCGTGCAGCAAAGAAAATCTAATAAAACCAAGTGGAATGTACGTTTGAAGGTTAGTAAAATACGTAAAAAAATTTGTAAATGTCATTTCTTTGACAGAAAATTTTTAGCAGCACAATAATAAGGGTACTTTTTTTCGTTTTTTTTCCAATAAAATTTGAGTTTTCAAATCAAATGACAATAAAACGCTGTCGAATGCTGTCTTCTAACCTTTTGGATGTTACTTGGAAAAGTATTAACTATCGATTAAGCCAAAATTCAGCTGCCACCTCCTGACACTTGAATTGTTATGGGTTTTTTTCTAAGGATGCTTTGCCCAAACCTCCCAGTCAAAAATTTAATCTTATTGAAATTTCCGTACTTCATGATGCAATAAAAATCTGAAAAAATTCAGCAACATTTGGCATGCCTTAAACAACAATTATCAATAATAATGTTGCCCAAAAGTTATTAATAAATTGTTTAAACAAATAATTATTCAACAATTTTTGCGATAAGCTATTATTTTTCTTAAACAAATCGAATGCGTTTTTTTTTCAAAAAACCCATATGATTTTTTTCAGAATTTTCTTTCAACTATAAAAATAATCTTATTTTTAGGTTCCAGTATGTGCACTACTGTTGATTTACCAAAGTTACAATTATTCCAAGTAATAAAAGATATTTTGAAGGATGATATCAACGTGATTTATGGAAGGATCGAAAAACTTTTGTCTGAAAACCAAAATGCGACTTATTATTTATCAGAAAACGAGTTCAAGGCTCTGACTTATGTGAGGTTGGCTCGCTTGGGGTTTAAAACGCCCTGGGTGACGCCATCTTGTATTTGCCATTTCGAATTTTATAATTCTGACAGAAAATTCGTAATCAGCGACCCCAAAACCCTCAAAAACTATATGTAACTTGATTATGATAAATAATACATGATATTATACCCCAGGGGGTGGTCGATTAGGGGTGAAGGGGGTGAATTTCCGTACATTTGACATAAAATTTGTAATCAGCGACCCCCAAAACCCCTAAGATTCCATTTTGGAGTGAATTACTTGAATTTTCGAATTTTGGCCAGCTTTTTGGCAATCGGCCGCACTGTGCGCTACCCAAGAAGAGAAGTTTGGAACTGTTGAATTTTTAGATGAACAAATGATTTTTTTAAAAGGTCAATTTCTTAAGATTTCTTATTCTATATGATGAACAAAAAGTTTATATCTCCGTACCATAAGTCCATTTGTGGTAATGAAAATACACTATTTTTTTTTTTTAAATAAGAGCGTTTTCCATAAATATTCAAATTATCACATCATCTTTTCCCATGAGTCGACTATGATGAAACAAAGCCATAAAAAATTCAAAATTGGACTAATCGTTACGGAGATATAAACTTTTTAAGTTCATTTTGGTAACGACAGTTTGCTCATTCTCAACTGGTTTTTATATAACAATGGGTAAGGTCAAATTAGTCATTTTTTATAGTATAACACCAAGTTGAGTTGGTGAAGAAAATCATTGTTCAATGATTTAACAATATGTTAACATTCGTAACAATAATCATTGCTTCACCAACCCAACTCGATGTTTACATTTAGACCTCGCCCTTTATTAACTCGTATTTCACCAATACTACCTAGAGAGAAAGCCTGCGCACGGAAACCTGAACCAATAACATCCCCAATTAGATAGATGACATACAGCATTTTATATAGACGTTTTCTAAGGGTACATTTTTTTTTTAAAATTTCATGCATTTCCGTTCTTCGAATTAATAATATGAAATAGAATTCGAAATTTCTAAATAAAAAGACATCAAGAGGCTCATGACTCACTTTTGTTTAGATTCAACACACTACGTGGTCAAAACACTTTTACTTAGCTTAAATCATCGAAGGTAAAAAGGCTTATGGAGAAGTAAAATTCACGTCCATGCGACTTGCATCTATCCTTGTCAGATTGTTCTCTCTCTCTTTCTCGCTTTTTATTCTCAGCTGTACGGCAAAGATTTTATTTCCTCAGCATTTTTCGTAGATCTATTTCCCCGAAATTTAGCAGTGGATTCGTTCCGTATTTCTTTACCATCCTTCGTCCCACCCTCTTCCACCCACATGCACGCACCATCGTCCACCAACGCGCGCGGGCGCTATTTCCTGCACGTGTCAATCACAGCACCCCCGACCGGCCAGCTGACTTAATAACTCCCTTTGAGCGCAAACTTTGTCATTTCCTCCGGTGGCGACCGACGTCCCGCAACCGACAGCGCATGCGCGCATCCTCTTTCCAAAGCGTCTCTCTCATTTTTTCCCCTTTTCCCCTTTCCGCCCTTTTACTGTAGACCCACGAGCATCTTACGACACCCCCATGTCCTTCACTCACCCTGTGCTCACCACCCACAGGAAAAAATTGTGAGTTCCCATTATAAAGCTCCTCTCGGTTTGAAAATATTCTGAACGTGCCAAGGATTGAGATCTCTTCTTAACCTTTGGTGTATGCATTAAAGAAGCTGTAAATACGTTATTACTCCGATATGCTAAATATTAACATTAAGTGTCGGAATTTTGATTCCCTGACAATTCTTTACGTATTTGAAATTTATACTTAGCAAATTACTTTCAAATAAAAGCGCTGGAAATAAATATACACAACTCCCAAATTTTGATATTTCTATAAGGAGCTACAAGTCATTTCGAATTCTTTGGACTCTTGGATGAATATATGCACTCAAGGACTCTTTGATTTTATAAACCTGCCAAGATGATATTCTCCAAAGTTCTCGATTGGACTTTGCTTTCCAAGACAACAACACATCGATGATTTTCTTGAAAACCACCCATGAGAGTTCGCTTTGCCATATGAATATTCGCACTGTCTCGCATTTCAGCCATGGTAAGCACTTATACATGAAAGCAAATATTCTTATAAACTTTAGAATCTAAAGTATCACAGTGTGGGGTTAGTCAACATTATGTTAAAAATTAAATATTACATGATCAAAATGGAAGGAAAAATTCCGCGAACTGGATTCGAAGCAGTAATTGGTGCAGGTTGGACGGTAGTGTGGGAAAGCGTCGGATGGTTCTCTCCACTTCATCCCATAAATGCTCGGTCGGGTTGAAATCGGGCGACCGAGCTGGCCACTGAAGCAGGTGGAAGTCCGCGTCATGTTCCTCGAACCAGTCCAAGACCATTCGAGCACGGTGACAGGGAGCATTGTCCTGCTGAAACTGTCCGTCACCACCAGGGAACACAGTCATCATGAATGGGTGCACCTGATCGGCAACAATGTTCAGGTAGTGTATTGCATTCAGGGATGTGTCTACGGATATCAGAGGACCCAGTGTGTCCCAAGAGAAGACACCCTAGACCGCACTCTTCCTCCACCCGCCTGTACGGTTGTCTGCTGACAGGATGGTACATGGCCTTGTGCTGTCGCGGCAGATGCGCAGTCTGCCGTCCGCAAGATGAAGTAGGAACTGCGATTTGTCAGACCTTATTCCACTCATCCAGTGTCCAGTGGTGATGCCTGTGTGCCCATAACAGGCGCGCTTTCCCATTTTGCGGTGACAGCGACGGTACCCGTACTGGCCGCCTGTTGTTAAACCGAGCTCGGTGCAAAGTGTGCCGCACCGCGTGCTCCGAAATGGGTTGGGATGCTTCCTGATTGAACTGCGCTGCAATTTGTTGGGCTGTTCCCGTCCTGCAGCTGTGGATGATTCGTGCCAGTCGCCGTTAGCCTCGTTCATCCCCGGCCCTGTTTCGTCCGGAGTTGTTTGTTGGAGGTTGTTTTTTGGCATAACTGCCATTCACGGAATACCCTTGACACTGTTGGACGGGAAAATCCGAGGAGGTTCGCGGTTTGCGAAATGCTCAACTGCGCCGGTCGAGCTCCAACGATCATACCTCGTTCAAAATCGCTATCAAGGAAGAGGGTGGAAAAAGTTTGAAGTACGTGACAGGACGTTTGCTGACGGATGGCATGCGAGAAAAACGTCGGGAGTGATGTCGCCTTCTCAACGACTTGAAGAACCATGGGACCTGGTGGTCAACAAGCAGAACGACCGCGTGGTCAGCTTCGGCCAGGACATCTCTGACGTCCGCTACATGACTACAACCAAGCACCCGGCCTCAGTGATGATGCTCGGTGTCGTGGCGTCGAATGACATAAAAATGCCGCCAATCTGGTTTCCGAATCGTTACAGGCTTACCGCGGCCGATTACAAGGACATCTTAAACAAGAACGTTCTGCCCTGAGTGAAAAAGGTGACGAGGAATGAGGACTACGTCTTTCAACAGGACGGTGACCCGGCCCACAGTGCCAAGACCGTTCAAGAGTGGTTGGGGTCGAACATGAACTTCTGGTCGAAGGACTTTTGACCTCCTCAGTCGCCGACCTCAACCCTCTTGACTACAGCATGTGGGCGCATATCGAGAGCAAGGCCTGCAGGATCCGTCACAGCAACGTCGACCAGCTAAAAGCATCTGTGAACCGCGTGTGGACCGCCATGAAGAAAGACTACATCCGTAACGTTTGTCGAGCCTTTAGACCGCGCCTACAGCGTGTGCTTATCGCCGATGGCGGTTACATCGAGTAATATGCATTGTGTACACACCAATATCAATTCTGACAATAAAAAACCGCGTCTAACTGCATCACACACACAGTTATGTCATTTTTGCGGAGGTCGTCAGATGTGTAATAGAACTTTTGCAAAACCCGTTACACTCTTTGAAACGTTATGACTCAGCAACGAAATGAGATAGAAATATAAAGTTTGTTGCATTTTATTCCTTAAACTTTCTTAACCCCGTACATGTTCAAAATGTCCACCTTCTGCCACAGTACACTCCCTACACCGACGTCGAACAGAGCGACATACCGAATGGATTGTAGCTAATGGAATATCATTGATGGAATGTTCAATCTGATCTCTTAATTCCGTCAGTGTTTGTGGGTTTGTGCCGTACACCGTGTTCTTTAAAGTTCCCCAAAGGTACAAGCGGGGTTAAATCGGGAGATCGAGGCGGGAACTCCGTAGCACCGACCTTTCAACACATCTTTCACCGTTCCTTCGGCTTCAAACTTGTTCTTCGGAGTTTTGTTGTTGTTACCTTCGTTGGCGGTGGTGTACCCAATTCAACCCTCCAACATCGTTGAACCTCAACGACATTCTCCACTTTCCAATAACACTTCAGTATCCACTTACGTTCGTCGAATGAAAGTCTCACCGCCATTTTGGTTTATAAACAAATGGACTTCGTACGAAGAGACGTCACTTCCTTAGTGATTCGCCATCTTGGTTCCACACAGCTAGAAAGAGTTTAAATCATTTTCTCCTTTTGAAATTAATTTTGGGTCGTCATAAGAAACGTAGCAATAAAATATAGTTTTATTGCAGGCTTTCTGATCACTTGTGTAGCCAAACTAGTGTCAGAATAATCAGAATGTAATTCCACATATGTAATGCTTAGCAACATCATGTGTGGAACCAAGATGGCGCGTTGCCAAGGGGTGGAGCTAACGGCTACGTCACTCTTGCGAAGTCGAGGCCAACGAGAGACAGGCCAGGGCACTCAAAAGTCACATGATCTTCGGGGTCCGGCCAACAATTCATCCTTCATTGTCTCCATCTTGAATTTTAACAATCAGTATTTCTTTGTTTGTTGGATCATGTGATTTTTGAGTGCCCTGGCCTGTCGCTCGTTGGCCTCGTGCGAAGTCCATGAACAACAAAGAACGTGTTGCTATGCTTTTCCAGCGCCGTCTTGATCATACACAACAAACCTTATATTTCATTTCATTTCGTTGCTGAGCTATAATGTTTCAAAGAGTGTACATATCAATTTGGGACACTCTGTACTTACAAAGCGTGCTCGCGCCACATGCCTCTTTTTAATTGGCTACGGCAGAGTACCAGATAGTCATAATAATGTGGCGGCTCGACTGTACATTTAATAACTATAATGGGTACAGATCGGTGCTTCAAGACTTTTCAACTAACGATATCGCTTTAAGAATTAGTAAAACTAAATTAATTTTTGTGTACCTTTAGTAAAGCCGGAACCTTTTAGTAAAGGATAAATATAAATTAAATTTATGAATTTAAATAAGATAATAAATTTACACTGCACAAAACTAGTTGTAGAGAACGAGCGCGATGAAAATTTGCATTCATTATAAATAAATATACTAAATATTGTTTAAAAATGTAAAAATATTAAAATTTGCTTGGAAACAGGCTATTTGCACTGTTGACCAAGGTACAACAATGAAAACGTTATTTAATGCACGCGAGAAAGCACCTTCAACAGAAAGTGTCAGCTTTCGAATCGATAAATTGTGCCATTTGTTTTAACCAGGAGCAGAAGCAAGATCTCTACAAGAGCATTTCAATAATTTAGTAAGAAACTGTCGAAACAGTATAATTAAAAAAAAAAGACAATCGTTATCTGCATGTATAAGAACTAATCCGGCAGAAGAAAACCTTATTCTTAACTCATCAATAAATATCATATTGCTGTTATGGCCAGGAAAGTAGGAGAAAGCAGATTCACTGAACTTCTCAAGCCAATCAAAGATTTGGAGGAAAACTGGAACATCGACATTGCTGCCCATTTAGAAAATTATTTGCATGAACTGGAAAACGTTTCCATTACCTTCGATGGCGGTAGGACGATGTTGAATTTTGCAGAGGCTGCTATGCTTATACAAGGCTCGACTACTGTATATAGCAAAAAAGTAGAATATCTTTACAGATTAGTTGTGGAACTGTTGCATGCCTTAAAGAGAAACGAAAGAACACTAAGATTAACCGAAGAATTAAGAAGAGATAGAAACTTCTCGGGTGAACAAGAAGAAATAAGATCAGATCACTTATCATTGGATGACGTGGAAGAATCTGATTCACAATCTTCTTTACCTCGAAAACCTGCTGAGGATAAAGACCATGCAAAAGACGTAATCAAAGATAATCAAAAGAAAAGTGATTTTGCAATGACCACTGCAACAATGGATCCGTTCGAAATGCTTAGTCTTCCTACGAGTAGTGTTAGAGTAGAGGAGATGCATCCAACAATAAAAGTCGAAGACGTTGACGTGACGATCGATTTGTTTTCTGCTCTGGAAATAAAAAGCGAAACGTCTGAAGAAATCCAGTCATTTTCTCAACTGGAAGAGTTTCCAAAGAATAGATCTTACGAAGAAGTCACACAAGATATGTTCAATTGTGTTGTTTTAGATCCATATGAAGAAATTCACCATAAAGATAGACCGTTCAGAAAAGGCGTAACCTGGAAGATCCCGCCAGGGCTTGATGAAAAAAATGGTTCGACTAGACCCAAGGAGAAACTAGAACCCCTCGCCGTATTCTGCAATCGAATTTTCTCTCACACGGAAAAATTTCCTAAAAACCCACTGAGACGTCCCTTTTTCACGCATTGTGAATCTTTGTTTTGGGAAGAATACCAGAGAAGGGTCAAGCGTAGACAACAAATAAGGCCAAGACAACAGGCCGATGATGATTCTGATGATGAAAGTGATGAGGATGACGACATATCCGAAGGAAACGCTGGCCCAGGGGAAGGAGATAAAGAAAGTGCTCCAACTACAGGTTCAAAAGAAGACGATGAAGCTCTTTTAAAACGAAATGATGAAGGTCTTGAAGCTCTGTTAAAAGAGTTTTTCAATTCTGCTAAAGTGTCTGAAAAACTGCGCAGATTGACCAAAAAAGAGGCATCGGAGGATGAAGAGGAGCAGACGAGAAAGAATAAGCGTTTACTATTTGACATCCACGAATACGGAACAAAAATCCTGAATAGTTTTAAAAGAAGACAGACAATACAATTCACTGATCTAGTGGCCGGTGAAAACGCTCCCGAAATCGCCCGCTATTTCGCCTCAGTACTGGAGTTGGCTAATTCTGAAAACATCGAAATTTCATCAGAGGGAAAGGCAGCTGATGGAACTGATGAGATAGAAATTACGTTACTCTCTCGTAGACGTCATCACGAAGAAATTCGAGAATTTCTGGCTCCGTCGGTGGCGTACTATCCCTAATTCCATCGTTGACAGCACAGCATTTCATAAGTTAACCGTTTATAATTTTATTATGCTATGTTTATTTATATAGAAAATCCATGTAAGATTTAAAATATCGAGAAATTTACAGATTTACTTCCAAGTGTTTTTCATTGACATCATAAATTACTGTTATTTAGTTAATTATTTTAATGTTTCAATAAAAACTTGTTTGCACTAAGACCATGTTTGAACTTTTTAACATACGATATAAAATTTACAATATCATATTGAAAAAATGATTTCTATTAGGCACGCTAACAATTGTTTCACGAGAGAAACAAGTCCGTTCCAGTGCCTCGTGAGCGTACAGAGATTGCCTAAGGATTGACTAGAACTGCCTTATCCATGGAACGAACCCCAAGAGAGCTTTTCGATATAATAATGCCCTGGGGACCCAAAGCACTTGCAGTAGAGGATTTGGGCGTAATTCTACTGGTCAAACAAGGTGAGCTCATGGTTTTCTCTCTCATTCTGTGTGTTCTTTGGATTATACTTACAGAAAAATCCACTACTGTGAGTCCTTGAATGCAGAGTGCATAGCCGCCTTCCTGTGCGGTTCTGATGGTTAATTTTGATACGACTTGGAAGTCCTGTTAATGCCACAGCTACTTGAATGATTATCGTTGCACGAGGCTAACGATAAAGACAGGCCTGTGCACAGAAACGTCATACATTGTTACTTCACACTAAAGCGGCTATTGTTAATCGTACTTCTACCAATAATAAGTCCTAAATTTGGCCGTTTGGTGATGATGTAACAATGTGTGACGTTTCTGTGTGCAGTCCTTCTGTCTAGGTGGTGTTGGACCGGGGCACTGAAAAGTCACATGACCAAGATATATCGAGCAACACTCCAATATTCATTGTTTCAAACAAACGAAAAAAACACTGATTGTTGAAATGCAAGATAGAAACAATGAAGGTTGGGTTGTTGCTTGATCTGCTTTGGTCATGTGACTTTTAAGTGCCCTGGGCTGTCTTTTTCGTCGGCTACGGGCAACACCACCTCTACTCAAAGCCTTAGCGCGAAAATTTCATACATTGTTACATCATCATGCCTAGTCATAGTTTAGGGCTTATTATTGGTGGAAATGAGATTAAAGATGACTACCTATGACGTTTCAACAATACATGACGTTTCCGTGCTCAGGCTTTCTCTTTAGGTGCTGTTGCTACGGGACGAAGTATGATGATGTAACAATGTATGATGTTTCAGTGCGGAGGCCTTCTGTCTAGGTGGTGTTGGCTTATTATTGGTAGTAATGCGATTAAACGCATTTTTGGATGATGATGTAACAATGTATGACGTTTCGCGCTCAGGCCTTATCTTTAGGAGGCATTGCCCCGACGCGGAAAAGTCACCTGATCATACTAGTCCGAGTAACAATGTAATCTTCATTGTTTCCATCTTGGATATTAACAATCAATATTTTTTCCTTTGTTGGAAACAATGAAGGTTGGATTGTTGGCCGGACTACTATGATCAGGTAATTTTTTCGCGCCGGGGCCTGTCTTTCTCGTTGGCTACGTAGTCGACCAAATTTAGGGCTTCTAATTGGTAGAAATAGGATTAACAATGGTCGACTAATGATGATTTAAGAATGTATGACGTTTCCGTTATCAGGCCATCTGTCTAGGTGGTGTTGTGTTGGTCCAGTTAAACTTCCGATTTCATTGTTAGACAAAGTAAAATAACAATATCTAACAATTAAAATTGGAAACTTTTGTTGGACAGGCCATAATTATTTTAGGCGAAAATCTAAGGTAAATGAAATAATATCAGACCAACTTGGCGATTATTTCCGAATGCCATGTAATCACTTAAAACCAGATAAACATGGAAATTGTCACCGATACTTTTACATATTTTATGCATTCTTTCTCGTACACATGCTGTGATACTTTATTTCATGACTTCTTGAATGGATTGGCGTTAGTGGATTCCTTGCAAGTATGCTACATTTCGTACAATCTCAGCTGTGAGTTAACAAAATGAGATAAAAACCAAACTTTTGCAGATGCTGATTTGAATTGATAAAAAACGCGTTTATTTCCATCTTGGTATAGTTTCCTGAACTAGTTTTATTTGAATTGTGTACTGTAGATCCAGTTGATTGATTTTTGGCTTTAATTTGCATTTCATGTGTCGGCTCTTATGTCGTCTAGAAGCGCATTAAAAGGAGGGAAAGTAATAATTTTTAACCACTGATATTATCATAACCGTTATTTCACATGCACTGGTCCTTCGTCACGCTGCAAGCTCATAAAACAGCTTAAATGATTTATGGGCCAATTTCACCAACGTCGATCAAAACCGCCGATGAGTTGTCTGTCAATTGGAATTCTGTGATTGGATTTGACGTTAAACTGCGTCCTTTCAAATCATCTTTTTTTTTTTGAATTGCTGAGATTATCACAGATTTTTTTTTTTAATTGCTGGACTTAGGACAAGACAATTGAAAGTTTTACTAATGGCAAGTAACGATTAGCGAATTTACTTAGTTCATATATTTATTGCCGCCTTATTTAAAACGTTTCTTTTTAATTGCTCGTTTATTAATTGGCAGAATGATATTTGAAGGTCTTATACATGTATAATGAATTTAGATACAAATTCTCCACAAATTATACAATTTTTAGATGCTTCCAATAAGTTTGTTTACCTTAGTTTTTTCCTACAGTAATACAAAGACTATTATAGCTGCTTGAATAAAAATAATAATAATAATAATAATAATAATAATAATACAATAGCTTTTATATTACGTGTGCAACTCAATTCATAAATCACTTTTAAGTCTTTAACCATTTTTGCACATAGTATAGATGATCATATGATCTTCATTCGTGCATAATTTCAACAAATTTTGTCAGTTTATCACAGATTAACGGTACTCAGATATGGAGCCCCGACAAGGTGCATTCGACACAGTCCCAGTGGTGTGTTGGGACCGGCTCGCCAAAGACAAGGCGGAGACTCAAAAGGAACTTACATAGAAGTTAACAGCAACTTACGAAACCATCGAGCTGAAGAATAAACTGTGCTTTCCCTGAGGAATCCAAATGTTGACTAAAATATGGGCAGAGGTGGTGGCAGCGACGGAGATTATTTCGAATATACGAGGGTGGGCTGAAAAGTAATGCCTCCATGGCTGTAACTTTTTTATTTTTTAACCGATTTTCAAAATTCTTTTTGTATCTGATACTCACATTTCTCCTCTATGTAATGCACTATTCACTTTTCGACATAGTCCCCATCCCTTTCCACGCATTGTACCAACGCGTGACTAGTCGGGTGAACCCGTCGGAGAGGAATTCCGGGGTTGTCGTCGACACGAGGATTGAATGGCAGCTTTGGATCCTCTTCTGCAGCACGATAACGCCCGTCCGCACACGATCGCCACACATCAGAAGGGGTTGCAGCGCCTACAGTTCAAAGATGAAAAAGTGCAGTTCAAAACTGAAAGACTTTGCACCTTGCGACTTTCACCACTTCCCAAAGAGGAAAGAGCACCTTAAGGGGCATGAGTTGCGTTCTGACGACGAGGTGAAACCTGCCGTTCGGTCTTGGTGTCGACAACAACCCCGGAATTCCCCTCCGACGGGTTCACCCGACTAGTCACGCATTGGTACAATGCGTGGAAAGGGATGGGGATTATGTCGAAAAGTGAATAGTGCATTACATAGAGGACAAATGTGAGTATAAGATACAAAAAGAATTTTGAAAATCCGTTAACAAATAAAAAAGTTACAGCCACGGAGGCATTACTTTTCAGCCCACCCTCGTGTAATACAATATGTAACAGTTTCCGAGAAATAAATAAAATTAAAATCGAAAAAATCCGATAGAATTAAGTTGCATACCCGATATATACAATTGTATTGTTATTTTCATTAATACAAATCTAAAGCTAAAATTTGCTGTTACAAAGTTTCAGATTTAGAATTCCAGCTTATTAAAGTACAGAAAAAATTCAATTTCTTTTCTTTTCCAAATCTACTAAAACTTCTCCCGTTCTCCTTACAAACATAATGTGAACAATATAAAGTTAAAATATAGAATATACAGTGTGTCTCAACTAAAGTGAACCAATAGCAAACTTCTAAAATGCAAATCTGAGAGTATTTTCAATGTGAGGGTTTTTTTAGTCTGTATTCCATTTCCAAAAAAAAACAAAAAAAAAGCCGACACCATTTTCGAATTTGGAAATCAATTTTGAAGTATGCAATGGAAACCCTAATTTTTAATGGTATTTTCAGATTGTACACAACACTTGAGAAATGTTTTATTCTTGGTGGTTTTTTCAATTGATCTAACCGTTTAGGAGATAGAGGCAGTGAAAATGTGGTGTGTTTAGATTTAAAAAAAAAGGCAAAAAACAGAAATTGTTCATCAATGTAAACGAAAACAAAGGTTGAACGTTTATTTTTACAATATTTATTGTACAACCATTTTTTTTGCATTAGGGTAAGTCGGGGGAAGAGGCCAGGTGGGGAAAGAATGTTGTAAATGCGGCAATGTCACTTTTATAATTAACTAAATGGAAGCATTTATTTTAATCAATGCTATATTGAAAAATAAATGATTTGGGCATGGTGAGTATTTGAGTTATAATGTTTCATTGAAAATACTTAACCTTTAGCGCTTGACGTATCACAATACAACTCCGTTGCTCTGCGAATGCATGGTATCATAAAGCAACATGGCAGATCCCACAGAATAAAAATAAACCCCTGTATCGACTGCCCCCCAATGCTTGGGGAAAGATGCAACTTCATAAGTCTAATAATAATTTCCGAATAAGAAGAACTAAATGAACATTTTTCACATAATTGGCATAAAATTACTAAAACAGACACATCGTTAATTAAATGTATTAAACCTGCATTTCTAACGAGCTCCAGCTTACATTAACACTCTCAAGAACCACTTTGTGCTGAGGAAAGAGTCCAGGAGGATCTTACGAGGATCGTACTGATTTTAAATGGAAATAGGGCGCACTGCTCATATGTCCAGCAACAAAAAAAAAAAAAAAGAGGAAAACAGAAGATGTGCAAAGCAAAGTCATCATCATTATCGTTATCATCTGTTGAGAAGGTTGTGGTTGAGAGTGAGAGTGAATGGAAGAAGACGATGGCTTATTTGCTGCGAAGTGGGAATTTTTATGACAACAAGAAATTAAGCCTCTCGAAAAAGGTATCGGAAAGTAGCGGGAGTTCATCAATTTTTACCCCCCTTCATCCGCACTTTTTAACCCCCAATTTTTTTTTTTAGCAAAAAATTTATTTCTCGAACTTAATGAGAAAAAATATAAAAGAAACCTAGCTTCTTTCCTTTCTCATCATTTTCTATCGAATGATATATCACACGCCAAACGTTTCCATAGTTCTAAAGACCAAGTTACTGCCACCCCCACAACTCCGACCCTACTGGGACAATTTGGCCCAAACTTCATAGAAGTGTAGATTTTGCCTAGAGGAATATGCATATCGAATTTCACTCCTTTACCAAATAGAACACTTGGTCCCCTCTAACTCTCACTCCCGTAATTCCGACCCCAGTGAGCCAATCAAAACCAAACTAAATAGTGAAGATACTCATGCCCATAGTAAGCTACATTCCGAATTTCAACCTTCTATCTCAAAAGAAGCAGAAATTTTGAAGGGGAGGGACGGACGGACAGACGGACATTATGAAACCAATAAGTAGCTCCATTCTTCCGCTACTTAATAAAAAAAAATCTTATTATAATATAGCTAATCTATTTATTTTACTAATGGTTTATTTTAGTAAAACAATTTCGAAATGATAATTATGTTAATATTTTCTATATGTTGCTTAAAATTATTCTCGTTTGATTAATTATTATTGTACAACTTATGGTCAGCGTAATTTAGATTCTTACAGAATCACGAATTCCTTTGGGACAGTGAGGTAAAATTTTACGTATAAAATTCTTTTATACTAATCACTGTTCTTATAAAATATCATATTTACTCTCCTAAAGAGCGCGACTTCTTGTAAAACAACATCTATAGAGCAATGCTAATGGATGGATGGGATTCGACGAAGCTGGAACTGTTAAAGTGGGTCCTTTGCAAACATTGATCCTTTTCACATGATTTGTTTGGACATTGCTTTGGTGATTCCCCTTTATTGAGCAACTGCGCTGCTCGCTTTCTGCTGTCATTAAAGCATACATTTTTCAGCAACCGTACGGATCTGATGCAGAAAGGAACTTTAGTCTCACGTCTTTGAAGCGCAATACATATGACTAGACGTCTTATCTACTACTTCTGGCCATTTTTACTTTCGGTGAGTGGATCCAGGAAGCCAGTTTCTGATAGTACGAGAATGTTGGCACTGAGCTCACATATCGTAGTTTTCTAAAACTTTCTGCCAATAATTATAAACTCCCAATATTTTTCTTTATCTGGTAGAAATTTACGGCAACGTTCCAATTGTTAAGTGAAATGCGACCATTCAGTTGTAAGTAAATTACAAGTAATAAAATTATTAATTAGAAATTTAAATTTTTATTGTGAAACGATTGCAATTCGGACACATGTTGATTTGTATACCTACTTAGGTTTTAGAACACAAGGAAATAGGAATAAACTCAACCGTTATAAACTTTTTGCAACAAAAAAAAAAAAAAGGACATTTTCTATTTTCTTTCCTTTTTTTATCCCAAAACTGAAGCAAAAACACAGGAGCGATTTTCCTTTTCTTTGTAGGGATAACGTTATGTATTGATGAAACGACCGAAGCCAATTACAAAGTGCGCGCGTGGGTGGCACAGCACTTCATGCCTCTCCCCTCTCGATCGTCATTTGAATGTTGGAAACGCAGTCACTCAGGCAGTCCCGTCACGTCCACCCAAAAACAATGACACAGAAGAGACAGGAGAGGAACCGACAAAAAAAAAGTGGGCAAGGAAAAAAAAACTTCTCGAAAACGACCGAGAAAAATTGGCAAACGTTAATAAACATTTAACCGTGGTTACCGACTCCGTCAGCGGCGGCCTCGGAGGCATCGGGTTTTATCTTTCCCAGAATCGATACTTTAAACATTATTTTTTCCTTTTTTTTTTAACTTCCCTCGTTTTTCTCTCTCCCTTTCGAGGAGAAAAGATTGAAGAATAAAACTGCAAGAAAGACGGGCGGGGAGAAAAATTAAAGTCTTACGGACGCTTCCAGAATATTCGAATGACTTCAATCTTCTTGTCATTAATAATGAGTCAAGAACCCATTTCCAATGTCATTAGGAAGTTTAGTGTTAAGAGACGATAAAAAATATACTTTTACTCCGCCATCTCTCATTCCCTCTTACTTCTTTTGTTCTTCGGAACATTATATATCCCGCCATCATTTTCACTCTCTTCTTTCTTTCTCTCTCTCTCTTTTATAGATAAGATGTATTGTCTACTTTATTTCCCTTTTTTTATTGGTCGGGTGATTAAAATACATTTCATTCTCTTGCAGCATTTCTTAAGACAATAGGGAATTGCTATGCTGCATACGAATCATTTATCCCTTCCGTCCCAATTCTCGTCTCCGATGTCGTCCGTTAAGACGAAGCAATTGCCTATGGGAGAACGGAAACCGCGTTTTTTATCCATGAAAACTAATTTCAATTATTTATTGATATTTCTAAATTTTTTAAATTTTTAAACATTAATATTAATACTGTTTACTAGAAATTTCTTTCTTAGAATTTATTCTTAAATTACTTTAAATGGGACGATTTAAACTTTCTTGGGTTTGATACGATCTAAAATATATGCCTCACTGATATTGGTGATCGCTTAAATTCAGTGAGTTTGAACTTGGTACCATCATCCACTATCTGGCCATTCGTCACCGGACACCCCATACCAGTAAGTTAAACCGAGCCGCCTTTCGCCGTAATGACATCCGCAATCCTTCGTGGAAGACTTTCCACCAATTTGCGTTAAGTTAAACTCAGTGTCGGCGGTGAAATCTTGGTCCACTCATCCTCGTCCTTTTCCCTTATAAATATCAGTCCATTCATCCTCCAAATTGGCAAACAGCTCAGAGTGTTCTTTGGGCGGCATGGCCTGGCTCTCAACCGACGCTCCAGTTCGTTCCAAAGGTGTTCAATGAGGTAGAGGTCTGGACTTTGGGTAGCCAGTCAACTTTCTTCACACTCTTTTCCTCAAACCAGGTGTTAATAATGCCTGCTGTATGATAGGGAGCTTTGCTGAAAAAGGTACGGGCACTACCAAAGTGTTCCCACAATGTCAGTAGCGCAGAATCGCCCAGAACTGTTTGGCAACGTTTATTGCTATTCAACAAACTTGTCGCAAACGAAAACGTCATTAATTAGCGTCGTTACAGAATGTTTAGGTTTGGTTTATTAGAAATTTTGGCGTCGACTACTAAGGTCATTTTGCGCCTTTTACACAAGTTATAACAGTACGCAGCCCGGGACAAACAAACATCCATGACCACGGCAGGATTCGAACCCACGACCAGACGGACTCGAATACTAGAAAGCCTACGCTCTAGCCCTCTCGGCCGCCTGGCCGGCCGGATCATTGATGAAGTATCAGTAATCGAACATATTCGGTATTGTAGTTTTTCTACGGATGTGATTTTTCAATTATAGCCTTCTTCATCAGCATTCGATATTTTCATAAATTTAATTTCTATTTTTCAGCACTTAATGTTTGTTTAGAAAGAGTTCTTTTATTACTTTTTTTCTTAGTTATCAAGTGTAATTTCATAGAAGTAAATTGTTCCATTCAGTTTCATCTTTGTCCATTTTCCTTACTTCCGCTGTAGTCGGGATTCTTATTGGCTGTTTTCAAGCAAACAAAGACGTCATTTCCGTACTCTCGAAATCAGACTATTATTTTCTCTTCGTAACGTTTAAGAAGGCTAATGACGCGTATTGCAAATTGCATTTAAAACAAATCGTAAATTTGCTAGATTTTCTGACGTCGTTAATAACGACTTTTTTTTGTGAATCCGGGCCTAGGTTCGCGTCATCTGTTCCAATTGACTGCAGTAGCTGCTATTAGTGTATTCTAACTCGTCAATGTCTTCTATGGGTTGTATGATGCGTACGGACGATCCCATGCACTCTTGGAGATGTGTCCGATGATGAATGGGCAGATAGTGTAAGATTGGTACCTATGCAACAAGTCTATACAAGATTTTTCTGTCATTTTTGTAAATACTCCATCCAACTGTAAGCGACATCCTTGGCAAGCGGAAATCTCAAAGAGCAACATCAGTGAAACCGCCTAGTAGTAGACAAAAGAAAAACTTCATCGAATGCAACATGAAGCGGTCGGAAGTCTTCAGCGAAAACAGTTACGAAAGAGTTCTTAAATACCACCTCAAATACGTTTGTACGGTCTGTCCGCAGTTTGCACGGTTACTTGAAAACGGATCAACTTCTTCAAATTCTGCTTTTATCAGCATCATGATCCAGATATTATCTCGGCTCTGTCAACTTTTTAAGCTTTTTCGTAGATTCCTAACTAACTAACAGTTAAAATTTTCACATGCCAAGATATAATGACGAGCCATAAAAACCATGTTACTTTCTGTTTATCATTTAAACGCTCGCTTCGCTTTAACAATACACGGAAAACTTCGTCAAGGTTGACCGAAAAAAGTAGCGGGATAATGAAATTAGAATTTTGTAAACAATTTGATCGCCCTAACAAAATCTTCTTTTAATTATGATACGTTGATGTACATTGTACTAATACAAATATCAAGGGAAGAGCAAAATGCTTCGATTTATAGGTCTTCGATTTATTGAGGTAAAGTAAAATAAAATTCGAATTATCGAGGTTTGAATTGTACATTTATTTTTGTCTATTAGTGCGGACGATTACTCAATTTAGAGTGCAAATTATTTAGTAGAAAAATTATTCTAAATTGAGTAAGTGTTACAATTTGTTCAAGTCAAGTTGTCAATCAGAATTTCTTATGAAAACGTCGGACAATCAATTCGATTTATAAAGGCCCGGGTTGACAAAATTTGATTTGTGTGCGAATTTATTTGTGTTAACTTCGATTTATAGAGGCTAACATAATTGCCTTGTATGTTAATGTAACCATTTAGAAATAAAATGTATGTAAACATCGAAAGAATTAAAAGGTCTATATGAATTCCCATTATTTATTATTGAATTATTGATTTAAGGAGTTTAAATGATTAATTTAAATTTAAAATAAATTTAGTCTCCTTATAATGGGGAAAATCGTGAAATAATAAAAACAAAATTAAAATTAAAGTCACCAATCTTGAAAAAACTTGGGAGATGAAAGAAAACTCAAGGTTGTAGTCTATTGAAGATGTTGTTGATGGTAGAAATAAAACCAGTCTATTGAGAATGTAGATAAAGTTCTTGTGCAGATAATGTTGATAGGGGAAAACGATAATCTTGAAGTACAGATGAAATTTTGAAGGGTTGATCCAAATTTTTGGGATAAATTTCATATAAAAACGTTTTCGAGAATTTTTTTCTCATCATCAGTTGATTAAATATTTGAATGTTGAAAACAGTTGAAATAAGAATTTAACAATTGATATAAAGGTGATGAAGCTAAGTTGATTGTAATTGTTGGTTATGATTGTTGGCTATTGTATATTAGGGTGATTGTTGTTAAAAAGTAGTGTCCCATTATTTATCTCATACTGCAATCCGAACGTATAATAACAATTAATAATAATTAATTCATTCAAAAAAAGTAAGACATACTGTGTAGAGTCTTCTCTTTGAATTTTCCTTCTATTATTGTTGATGATTTAGAGAATTCAAATAAACAAAGCATTAGTTGTTTCAACAAAGATTTAAAGCCACTACTTTGTCACACTTAAAGCTATTTCAAATGTTTACAGAATTTTATTAATTTCTTCACTTTTGTACCAGAGAATATAATTAATGTTTGATTTTTCCGAAACCAAAATGGCTCATTTCCCATTATACAAATTAAACCATTCAAATAACAATTTTGATGAAGATGAATTGCTTGATTTAATGGAATAATATTTGCAACATCGATTTTCTCTACTTTTCATTTCGTGGAATATGCAGGCGAGTTCACATGGCGTATCCAATATGCATATAAAAATATGCAGGCGGGTCTACAGCCATTAGTAACTTAACATGGGAGAAAAACGCGACTTTTGAACGTGATGACGTAGCTGTGTGGAAAAACTATTTGTTAAAATTTTGTCGACATCAGACATACCCCGTTCCACCATGATGGAAACTGTACAACCAAAACCTGGCAGACAGGGCCATAGAGTGCTGAGGAGGGCGTTGAATGGAATCAGCAGAAAGCATTCCTATTGCTCTTTTAAAGGAACAACATGAACTTTATTGCAATACTTCAGAAATTGTTGGATAGCCTTCTTGAGAGGAAGAGATGCTGCAGCAAATGGTGGAATCAAGAGAAGCAGGAAAAGGTGTCTGGGTACTTTTAATCATCTGGGGTATATCTTAACTAAAATCGCAGGAAGATTGTTTTCAGTATTATAAATGAAATAAACAAATACAGATATATAAACTGAAAACGTATACCCAACAAAGCTTACGTAAGCAGTATACTAGCTCCTTTAGGATAATTTAGGCTAATCATTTCGGATAATAATTTCGGCATGTAAATAAGCTTATGCGAATAAGCATTAACAAATATGTGTTAAATTATGGAACTATCAGCGTGAACTTCTTAACATGAAGAAAGAAGTAGATTAAAATCTCCGATGACATTGCATCTTCGTGCCTCCGATTCATTGCATCCTTGGAACTTTATCTTCTGCGTTCGTTGTTCGTTACACTGGACTAAGACTTTTTCTTTAAATAGATCTCCACAAACCTACGTGTCTCTTTTTTCCTCTGCTCCAATGTCTTGTCCACGGGACCGACACACAGACAGCAAAATGACATACCGGAAGTGTCCGGCGTTTCATCTGGTGACACTTCCTGCACGGGATCGATTACCGGGCTTCTCTGGGAAAGGCACCGGACCACTTTTTTCCTCGGGTTTCATAATCTCCTTCTGCGCAGAAATAGATACACAGCAAGTCGCCCGCCACGAAGGCAAAGGCAGCGAGATAAAATAAAAAGATCAGACTTCAGATGGGTGGGAAATAGGAGGCGGAGAACGGGAGGGAAGAAACATCTAAAAGGGCTGAGAAGAAAAACATCTCTTATAGGTTGAAGGTTACATCAAGCCCAGTTAACCCTTTTATTACACAGCAGAGCTCCTTCACAAATTCCACATTCAAATGGATGGAAAGGGTGTAAATTTTAGCCTAAAATATGGCTTTCTCCTTGAAAAATTTTGAGCTTCTGACAATGAAAAAAATTTTTCCACTAAGAAGAGCAATTTCTTAATATACCTAATATCTGTTTTAATGACTACGAAAAATAAAAAATAAAAAATTACAATACATTTCAGATTTCAACCGTACTTCTCTTCATGATCAGATACAAGACGTACACATAATTAAGTCACAAGTACGATATTTCAATTAAGGTTATGGTCAAATCATAAAATTGCTTAGTTCAGAAATATGAGCATAATTCAGCTTATCCGCAGCTGATAAGAGAATTCACATTTTGTGATGTTAACAGAATGCTCAAGTGAGGCCTTCAGTGCAATAATGGACTAAGCCACATATTTGCATATTCGAGTTAATAGCATTAATAGCAATCGTACACCACAAAATTCAAAGCAAAAGCGATCTAAACCGTTACTACATTTTAAAAGTTCTAACCCACATTAAAATCAAAATGCGCTGAAGACCTCAATTGTGAATGCGGTAGTATACAAATGTCCAGGAATTACCTTTCCATATCAATTTATTCAAAGGCGTTTCAAACTCTTTGTAATTATGTCTTCATTATGTGCGAGTTACAAATACAGCAGAATTCCGGTTATTGTGGCCACCAGTTAATCGGGACAGCCGTTTATTTGGGATAAAGCTCAAAGAACAGAACCGAATGGGGGGGGGGGGAGGGGAAGCCGCCATGATTTTCTTCGCCTAATTGGACATCAAGCCGTATATTTGGGACGGCTTTCCTCTCTTCTCCCATTCCACTTTTAGCCAAAGCGACCTTTAGTCAGAGCCAAGCAAAAAGAAGAGCCAGTCGATACATCGGGTCCGATTTTGAACTTTCCGAAGGTCGGCTCATTACTGACTATCTGCAATGTCAAGAATATGATCCCTATCCAATTGTAATTGGTTACTGTCTTCAACGAGCTTCATATCTGCATCTCGACAAGAGTGGGCGGCACGAAAGCCGAACTGATCTCTCCGGACTAGACCATTGGTGAGATCGTGGTCACTGAACCTGGTGAGAATAAATCTCTCCAAAACTTTAGATATCGATGAGAGCAGGCTGATAGGTCTGAAGCCAACAATCGAACAACGCAGGGAAAAAACAAAACAAGTGGTCCGGAAGCAATGCTTTCACTGCCGTACTTGTTCGGGAAGTAACCAGGGCAAGTACACTGAATTAGCTAAGAAGCCAAATGAGACCTAGTTAAGTCATCCAGAGGATAAAAAGGAGCCCTTTCTTATCAGGACGGTAAAACAGATTGTTGATTGACGAGGGACATGGAGGAGCTAGAAGATCCAGTATTCTGGAAAGATGGCCTTATGAAAGTCATCAAAGTTGACGTCCAGGATGTGACGAGGCTGCCTGAGGGAACTTCTAAAGATGAGTTGGGATTGTCCTTAATCTTCGGAAGCAGGTTCTTCAGCGACTCCTGGATTCGGTTTCCAATGGCAGGTATACCGAAATCGTCAACAATGGAAGTATTAGTTGCTACTCTCCTGTCGAGTTGCGCAATGGTCCTCAGGGTAACAATTTGGAAGGATTGGAGCACCTTCCATCTGGATTTGCAGACTGTAGCCCAGGTAGGCATACTTTAGCCTTATTGATAGCATAGGAGAGATGGTTGCCCCAATTTAGCTTGGCATCTATCACCACTCCGAGGTATTTTAATTTTTCACCCTTTCGAGCTCTTTACCAGAAAGGAAGAATGGCTTTGGAGGTTTTCTAAGCTCTTTGGTAACAATGATAGCCTTATCGATGTTTAGGTTTAACCTCCATTTCTCACACTGATATAAAGCATTTTGTATCAAAGATATGACGTGAGCGGGATTGTGGGCACTAGTGGATGTCCGCAAACAGATATAGCTTGCACTTTGTAAAAGTTGGGAAATTGTGAATGAAGAAGTTGAACAATGCAGGGCCCAGGACAAAGCCTTGGGGAACACCAACCTTGACGAAATATCCTGTTCGACAGAAGGAACTAATCAAACCAAATCAGATCGTCAGGAAAACCACAAGTAATCATCTTGTTTATGAGGCTGTTATGCCAAACCTGGTCAAAAGCTTTTCGTACCACGTACTTAGAGCAATTAAGAGGAGTGTTTAGATCAGCAACAAGCCTCCAGAGCTTTGGTTGGTAGGAGTGACCTGGACGAAAACCAAATTGCTCCTCACGAACAAGATTGTTAGCCTCACAGAAAGCTTTAAATCTCCTTAGAATGACGCGTTCAAAGACTTTTGACTGCACATGTACTAAGCTTACGGGCCTGTAGCTGACAGCGAGAGCAAGGTTTAGACCAGGTTTTGGTATTCTAACGATGACGGATTCCTTCCGCTTATCAGGGAAGTATCCATGTCTCCAGCAATCATTCATGACCCTGGTAATAGTCGAGACAACATTAGGAGGCAAATTCTTGAGAGCACTATTTGTAATGGATTCAATACATCCTGCTTTTCTGGTTTCAAGACATTTGTGACATCGGAGATTTCACGAATATTAATAATTTTCATATAAGAGTTCATGCCAATGTAATGCCAAACCATTTATCTTCCACTTTTTATTTTCATCACTAAATAGCACTTACCCTCCATCTTTCCAATTCACGAGTTACTGAGCCCATACTAATTTCTCCTCGACGTGCGATATGATGGTTTTTTAATCATTCTCTTGTACCTAACATTATTACTTCTATGCCCAGAAATTTTTTCATTTTACGTACTGAAAGGTTCTGGAAATCAGCAAGGCGAGGAATGACTCAAGATGACTGGTGATGACTGGGCGTCCTGATCGGGATATGGTATATGGTTTGGACCTTTTTTCAATTTAGAATATATAATGTCTTCACCTGACTTTCCCTGTGCTTTCAATCTCCAAATTTCAATAATTTCAGATTGGTTGATTTGTTGTGTTTTTTCAAGTTGATTTTGTAAATTATGTGTCGTAGGAACTTCTATGTATACTCTAAATGAATATTTCAAAAAGTCTTTAAAGTTTTGATGGAGACAAATTTTGAATTCTTTTAATTTTGAGTTATTTTATTATTCATTTTTGTTAAAACTTTGACAAGACATATATGCTAACAAAACTTAAAATGTTTATAATAAATTGTTTTTGTAATTTTTTATATACAATTTTCCCTCAAAAACACGAATCTTTAAACTTTTGATTGGTTTAGTTTGGTTTGTTTGGTATTAACGTCCTTTTCAACTGCTATGGTCATTTCAGGACGGCATTATAGGGCCGCAAATTTTGCCTCGCAAGGGTTCTTTAACGTGCAGCCGGCAAACAACTACACGGGACCAACGGCTTTACTTCCCTTCCGAAGGAAGTGCGTGATCTCAGAATTTCCCCCCTGAAAAATCCTCGTCGCCCTCGGCCGGGATCGAACCCGCGTACTCGGGCATCAGAGGCGATCACGCAACCGCTGAGCCATCGAAGCCGATTTAAACATTTGAAACGCACCTTGTTTAAAAAGCTCAAGTTCGGCTCTTTGTTACTGACTATGAAGAAGCAGAAACAATGGCTCCAAATACAGTACAGAGCCGTCTCATACCCCATCGCTACGAGAAATTAAAAAAAAATTGTACGGGGCTGTGTTGGGATGATCAAATGTAGCACCCTGGGATTTAAGTGCCATGAACTCAGCGGTCGGCACCAATGGGAACTGTTCACGTTTACATTTGATCGTGCCACCTAAATTGATGTTCGCTGTACGTTTAGTGATCGCTGTCCATTTCAAAGCATCATTTATGTTGTCTTTGAACTTGGAAATCAAAGGTGGCTTGCAAATTCGTGCCCATTTCTTCATTTGCAACTATAACCTTAAACGACAGATGCATTGTTTTTACTGATGTTGTAGATGTTGTTCACTCGTTTCTTTCTTTTCGAACTCACAACCATAACCTACTAACTCATCTGTTTCACATGTTGTACAGAAGTGAGCACAGGGTCAATAAACAGCATTAGAAAAATGATTTCGAACATTTTCGGATTTGGTCAATAGACTTATAATGGAAACAATAAATGACTATAACTCGGAAACTCCTTGATGTCTGCCGCTGATATTTGTCACGCACTTATCCAAGGATCTCGTCATTGTTTCATACATAATTAGCTTCCTTTTTTACGGTCCCTTGTGAGTACACCGATCGCACCGTTTACAAATCCATCGTTCACATCGATGTTCACTCTCAACATGTACGGTGAGTCAATAGCCAAGCAGGTAGAATATTGTTAGCCTCCTAATTCGACAATACCATCTTATGTAGTTTTGTTCTTGCTGGATCTAATTCACTTCTGCGGCCATAACCATTAATTTTATTACTGGCAAAACAACTTATTACATATGATAGCATTCTTATTGGGAGCATCAACGCTGTTGTTGCGATGAAACAGCCTAACTACATTGGGCAAATTTTCCATGCACCATTGTTTACTTCTCTAAATCAACTGATTTCTCCTGAGGAAGCTATCTTTCACCATTTCCGATCTTTGTCAGTATAGTTGAAAATATTTCATTACTCTAGCATATCACTCGTGACAAGTGAAATGAATTGTCGATGATATTGGGCATCACTCGTCTGAACTGACCATACTTATCTCATCAATTATTACACATTCACAGAAAGGAATTGGCGATGATATTGTTGTAGAACCTTGGCAGTCAATCCACTGATCCTTTTGCTCTGCAGTGTGATTCTAAATACAGAGTGTACATATTCTAAACAGTGCAGAGTGTTCCCGTTCAAGGTCACTGCAGCCTTACCAGTGGACGCACAGACTATATAAGCATTACGAATTGTATTCTGCCGTTGTCCGAATCAATTTAAGGTTTAATGTTTCCATGATTAATTTCTATCGTAAATATTTTGCCATTGCCAGGTGTACGGGCCAAGTACACATGTATGCATTCGCTATCGCGTGTGCATATTCGGGGTATAAATTCTAAGGTCAACTTTCTCTGTTCACATTACTCTGCAGATGTTTGGACCTACTTTGCTACACTTTCTTACAAGTGCGATAGCCTTGCCGGTCTCGTATTCGAATTCATCGTTGTTCTCATAACCTGCCTCGCCAACAACATTTCGCATGTACTCATACTTCATTTTGTTCTCTTTTCAAGTTGTATGCAATGTCGTCGTCTTTCTTGCACAGTTCTCTACGTTCTTCCATCAATGCATCTATATCTGTTACTTTCGTATTCTTTCCTTCTGGCTAAAATGTTTACCTCGTTCGCATCGTACAATTGGATGAATTTGTGTACATCTAATTCATCTACAACTTCACTGCGAAATGGATAGAACTATGTATCCATTTGAGGCTTGTAATTGATTGCGTCATCGATGCTATAATGACGGTATCTAATCATTCTGTGCCCACATTTTTGCGTCTATATGTATTGAAGTTTGAACTAAAAATGTCATAGGCTCCATCGTTTTCATTATCAGTATTTTGTTGTTCAGTGGCTTCATAGCCATCTGTATCATCAACATCTTTTCTCTTGATATGTCTTATACCAATAAAACGGTGTATACCATGCAATAAAATGAGCTAAAGTTATGCTATCTAATTCTGCCAGTCTCATCATATTTTTGATTTCATTTAAATCTTCTTTGTCCATCACTGCACGTCTCTTCTTAGCTTTGTGTATCTGTTCTGGCAAAACGGTCGAAATGTTGGTGACTAGTCTACAAATGTGGCTCATCAAATGGCTGACGCAGAAGATACTACATCCCGCGTCTTAGGTGCACATCTGCAGCGTATCTAAAAGTTTTAAATTTATTCTACAATGAACGTACAGCATGGAATCATTCAAATTGGATTGATGAAACTGATGGAGCAAACATTTCACACAACTGTTATGTGGGTGCTTCAAGTCATACTCAAACTAAAATCTATTATAAACATTACATGAATATCCAAATTCATTGTTAATGAATATAAAACAAAATATGAATTCAGTCTCCCAAATTTTCACATATATGTCGCTCCTTAAATCATATTTGATGAAGATGCTGTTAATGTTGACGGTTATGGTGTGACGATAATGAAGAACGTTACTTAGTTTAAATTAATATTATCATCAAATGTGATGTTTAAGCTTTAAAATTGTTTTATTGACTTATACACGTCAATAAAAAAAATAGCTCGAGATTAAATCTTTAAGTTTCTTAAAAAAACTTCAAAGAAAATTTTAATTCTTCAAAAATTATTACTTTTACCAAAATAAACTATTCTCACAACATTAGTGAGATTAAGATAATAGAAAAAAGGTCGTATAGTGGGTTTATAATCTAAACATCATTTAGACTAGACATTGCGTTGCGTTTTGTTTTTTTTTAAAAGCTGGAAAAAAATTTATATCATAAGCTTTGCACTAACTAAGGTTGTGTGCAATTAAAGTGCGATTTGCAGATAAGGAAACATAAGCAACAGGCATGGTGTAATAATTGAATTATATTTTAATGTTATTAGAAAAGTAAGCTTCATAAAAAAAAATCTGACTTTACACATTATTCCCCAAAATTCAAGAATAAAGATACAATATAATAGAAAGCCTGCAATCGTACGTGAATCAAGTATCTTACCGCAAAATAGCAACATGAAAAATTGCTTAGCAAGAGTTAAAAGCATGCAGTGGTAATGCATAAAAAAAGGTATAAACTTCAGAACACTTGTGTGGCCATCACAAATGAAAAGGAAAATTGCATTTTAACTTAATCAAGCTAAAAAAAAGTTAAATATTTGCATGAGATACAAAGCCTCAGCTATAATGAGAATGCTTGATTCACCCACAGTTGGAAAAAAATTAATTTATGACAGGAAACATTAAGAAGAAATCCATTATATAAAAAATATTCCTTGCCATTTTCATAAGAAAATGTAAGGAAAAAAATATAAAAAAAAAAATATTAAAATATTTATTTGACTACTCCACTTTAGCCATTTAGTAAGACGCTAGAGACCAAAATTAAAGAAAAATAAAAAAAAAACCTTTAAAATGGATAAAAGAAAATTTAGAATTACATTGAGATTCAAAAGTGAAGATAAGAAAAGAGAAATTACATAAAATGAACTGATGTTAAAAATTTAGAAAGGTTAAAAGTCCTAATTAAAAAATTTAATTTTAAGTCCCGATGGGCATGATTAGCACACTACAGAAAAGAAACTTTACATTACACAGTGGACAGAAGATGAAGATGACTTCCAGAGAAGAGATTGACTGGGAAATCCAGACAAATCTGCGACACAGTTTATAGAAATAAATCTCGACAGAAGAGAACGAAGATGAGACTGAAAAAGAGCTTACATATCCGGATACTTAAAAATTGATGTGATTAAAACATTATCTTTGTAGAATAACTCAGGAATCAGTGAAGGTTGAAGACTGTAGTGGCTATGGAAGATGGAGGAGCCTCATTAAAGCATCTTAACTAAAGGAAGCATGGAAAAGTAGTAAAGAATTTTTCAAAAGTTGAAGCTTTTATGCTCTTGGGGCAACAGTCAAGAAGCACACGGCTAGCACGCGGCGACAATTGAAGGGCACACTACAGAGCATGATTATGTAAATTATAAAACAGCTTCAGAAGAAATGACAACAATCAATATGTTTCATAGACATTGTTGATGATATTATATTAAGCTATCTAAAGAAAAATTATACAAAATTTATCTTATTATATAACTTAAATTCTCAAATTCATAGGATCCTTATAAACATTGACAACAGAAGTGTCCACAAAAGAAATGTTTTCAAGTAAAATACAATCAAGCAAATTGGCTCTAGTTTGCAAAAGAAAATGTTTTGAAAGTAAACATTTATAAGAAAAATGTCCATAAGAAAATTATTATAGAAGAATGTGTACACATTATTTAATTAATCAACATTGCAGTTGAGATAATTCAGAATCCACCCAAAATACAAATTGGGAAAAGAAACAATATATACAAATATATATATGGTTTAAATGACAAACAGCCAGAAAAAAAATCTTAAAATAACTTTCCTTTTACCTACACAAAAAACTTAAAACTTTTAATAATATTGCCCGGGTCAAAATAAAAAACTAATAAAATTAAATAATCCTAAATTATCAAGGTTTAAAATATAATATAACTTTAATGGCTGCAAAGTCAGATAATAAATTGAGGTAAAGAATTAATCATTTTATTTTCTAAAAAAAAAATAAATAAATGTGATGAAAGATTTATTCGAACATCACAATGGCTCGTTATGGACTTCCACTGGTTGAATTCTATCACTCCATGTAGAAACGTTTATGTCATCAGATATGTTATTTGCGTCGAACTTTCAGTTATTGGCGCATTCGTATTGAGCTATAGTTCATCTTGGCGGCGCGGCGCCTCAACTTTGAGGCGTACCTGTTGAGCCCATTGACGTTCAACATCGGACATCCTGATCTTTTTGGATTCCCCATCTCTCGATCTATATTCCTGTGACGGTTTCTATAATTTTTCTCGTGTTTATTAGGCATAAATTAGGAAATTCTGTATATTTTTGCAAAATTTCCACACTTCGAAGGCAGATATCTTAGACATTATTATATATTGAGGTTTAAGTTTTAAGCCATTTTATAAAGCGCAGAAAGATAAAACAAATGACACCTCAAACGTCGTGGTAGCACAAAAGAAGTCGGAGCTAGACTAATTTAATATCCGCCGTAGAGCAGATTTTCTGACTCAACTTCGCACTGCGATTGCGTCAGCCAATGAGGTCAGCACGAAATCAATGATGGTCTAAAACATGCTTTGTTTTATACTCTATCGAATGCGATATCGATCATTCTTCTTTCTTTAATAGTTTTCACGTTATTAAAGTTTTCGTGATCAACACTTTTCATGACATTCACGATTTAAGCGTGGCATCCTAGTCTCGAAACGTAAGACGTATTCTACGTCAAAAATTGTTCAAACTGCGATATTCTTTTGTGTATACCCTATACAAACTTTTTCCTAAACAAAGATGATCCTATTGTTGAGATATTGGTACATTAGAATATATGATACACTTTAGAGGAATTATAATGGCAGAAAAATCAGATTGTTCTTTTTACAGAATGAAGAGGAACCTTCTAGTCTCAACGAATTCCTTGTGAACTTTAAAAACCTTTTAAAGATGATGATTTAATAAGGTGATTTATAAAAGTCAGAGTATTGAGATATATCAGTAAATTAAGAAGCGACGCCAATGAAGATGGATCACCGAGATAATAAGGAGAAATATTAACAAAGTCTCTTGAATTACGTGAGAACGTCGACTAGTTAAAGTTACACCAAGGCGGATTTTAAGATGCAGATGGTAACCTCGAACTAATTCTTGAGGCTTTGTCGTCTTCTCATGTTTAATCTAAACGTAATCCCAAATATTTGTCTTTCGCCTTCGAATTAAGTTGCCTCCAGAGAGAGAGAGAGAGAGACGTTCTGTTTTATTAATAAACAGTTCCGATATATTTACATGGCAAGCTTATGAAATTAAAATGCGCCTTGGAATTGTTTCCGTGAAAACCGCAACTTCTGTAAAACTCGCCGTTTCGCCAAGATCTTTGCGACAACACCTTCGAAGGTCGCTTCATTAGCTTGGTGCAAAATTTGCAAGCGAAAAATGCACGCCTTCAGCGTTTGTTTTACGACCGTGTTGAAAATTCGTGTTGATCGCTCATAAAATAACATTAAGGCGAAAACTATGTAATTAAATGAACCAATTTATTAAACTTCGACTCAGACTTGATGACAGATTTTCGATTTTCCCTCCTACCTCTCTCTCTCTCTCTCTGCACGGCTTTGTGTGCCGAGCCTGCCTTGGCTGCTGGTGGTGCTTGTTGGCTTGCTCTATAATCAGAGGGAAACAAACGCCGAGACCTGTTTGGCTTCACTCCAATCATCTACAGACTTGGATGAGTGCAAAACGAGCGTCGACATCGAATGGCACACTCGAAAACGCTTCATCGACCTTCTTTCCATAGCTGGCCCACTTTTTAAAGTACAATAAGTTTAGCTCTTACGTTTCTCATGCTTTCTGAGCATTAAAGAGTTTTACGCACTTTTATTTGGCTTTTTCCTATCTCCATTCTGCCTGTTGTACATTCTACTCTTCTTCTTACCGTTCTTCTCTTCATTCCTCCCTTTTTATCTCGCGATCAGCCTATAGTGAGGCTCCGTCTTTTCCCTTGTATTTGTCATTCCCCCTATGTTTTCCTTTCCTTCAACCATCTCCACCAACCCCTTCTCACCCATCCTCCTTATCCCCCCATCACACACACGCACACTCACACACTTTCTCTTTTGCAATGAGAAACGAGAAATAATTGGCGTTCTCATTATCGAACGTCTCGGACATTATTTATACCCCTCAATTAGCGTAATTGGCATATGTTAATGTCACGATTACTTTTTCGCTTAAATTAATTCTTCTGATTTTCTCGGATTAATTGGACACCTACTTGACATGCGCCGAGTAAACAAAACTCTCTCCTAATTAACCCGACGACTAATCACATAGGCGGACGACCTAGTTAGACAGGTTTACCCCCCACCCCATCCAACCGACACACACATACATACCCCACTCTCCCCCTAAGGAACCGTTGCCCACAAGGGCGGCGCACTCAAGGAAAGAAGGGTGAAGAAATTAGGACCGACAGAGACAGAGAAGGAGCACTTGCACACACACACACACACACACACACACCGGGGGAAAAAAGTGAAGAAAACGAGTGTAAAAGAAAAATAAGGGGCTTGGAACAGAGAGCTTGCATGTCTCATTTTCGAACGACACGAGTAGCGATTAACAAAGTCAAAAATAGACACGACTCTCTTTTTCATTAATATCTCATTAGACACAAGTGACATCAAGCGTAATCTAAGATTTTCACTAGCATGTAATAAATAATGTAACGAATAATTTCCCCTAATTAATGCTGCGGATAATTATTTCATTACGTCTTTCACTCCCCCCCCCCCCCGACCCACTTTTTTTTCAAAGAAATTAGTTTCTAAAAATAATAATTCTTGAAATACTACGATTTTTAAAAACAAGCAACTCTTTCCTTCGCCATATATAGCAATCCCTGTTCGATTTCGCAATTTTGTTCCCCTATAGTCTTTAGCAGGAGCACATATTTGCTTCTGTAAACAAGGAACGTAACATCTTTTCTTCAAACTAAAAAAAACAAGAACAAAATTTCACGTTTTACAATAAAACTAATAAAAGAACTTTACTGGTGAAAGATCTTTTAATAATTAAAACTTAATACACAGTTTGCTTATGCTACCCAACCCTGAGGTGTTTGGAAATAAAGAGGAAATTTATTTCTAACAAGATGGGTTGGAGGACGAGGTAGCACTGAATTCCCACTCGCGTTAATGCTTCAAACTTCAAATTCAAGATTTTGTAATGGGGAAACGTCAAAGCGCAAAAACTTGCAACTGAAAGTGAATGCACCCACATGAAATGATTTGCGATTCCAATTGCAGCTAGTAATCTTAATAAACATTGTATTTTTGATGATTCAAAGAGTAATTATATTTTTGTTGCGACACCCTGTATCAAAGACTGAAGAAACACGCAGTTTTATTTAGATGCTTCGATACTGTCTAAACATATTAATGTTCTTACAATCGTTTGTTACAGCTTAAAAAAAGAATCACCAATGATTTCGGTGAACAATTCGCTCTTGCCCATGAACAATTCGTACTCTACATCCCCGAATTGTGGGCAATATTAAACTTGTGCTGCCATCTGTTGCCAACGTATTCTGTGTATTGGACGATAAACTGCGCTTTATAAATATCTGTTAGGTTTTTTTTTTATCAAGTTACTAATAAGACTCGTTTCAAGAACGGAGAAATAAAAATTTGTGATAAATTATTATAATATAGCTAATAAATGCATAAAATGATTTTTATGCTTCCTAATGTGATAAAGTGACTAGATTTCAGTTCAAAATTCTGGACGGGTTATTGGGAGGGGATGGGGAAAACATTTTGATAATTAATCTATAATACAAAATTATTTTTATCAAATAAAATTTTATTTTTTAAACGCTAAAATAAGATTTTACTTTTTCTTTGCTTTCTATTTTATAATACTACTAGCTATCATCCCCGGCGTTGCTCGGGCTCTTTTTTTTTTTGATGAAATTTTGCAATATCTGAATGCGAATATACAGTAAAAATGAACACATGAAAATGCTTAGAATTAATACAGTAAAAATTCATAATAAAATAACGAAAAAAATTTTTTAAACTGCTCCCAATGGATAGACCTCTCCAACTAATAATTTCTTAACCACGTAATCTTGTGGTGAACTTCGGCGACACAACACTCTTCTTGGCTGGCAGTGGATGCACATGATCGTTTGTGTCCGTATGCTCTGCAATTCCAACAATCTGAGTGGAGTTATTCACTACTTGGTACTCTGTTTGTTGCAATTCACTCTGTTGTTTGCTCGCGAGGTCTTGAAGCAAAACTTGGGCATTCATCCTTCGATGTAGTCGCTGTTTCTTCTATTGACGGCCGCCTGGGAACTTCGATGACCACTGGTCACTCACCATTTGCTCAGTTTTACAATAGTCTGCTAATTCTCCTTATCTTCAGTTATTGCTCATTTTTAAAGATTTTCAAGAAAATGTTAGGTTCTAAGAACTATCAATTCTAAGTAAAGCCCGAACAACAAGGAATTCTATGTACTGTTATAAATTCAATTTAGTTTTATAATTCGGAGGTGGAATGGAATCTTCATTACATGCCTTAATGAACGTTATATTTATATTGCACAAAGTTTGCCTTGCATTGTTGTTCATTAGACATATATTGTTGTTTCGTGCACATTGTTGGCGAGATACCTCCTATTGGTATGCGCTGTCATCATTTTGAATATCGATTATTATCGATAATTATTATTTTTTTCGAAATTTCAGGGAGACAGTGACCTTCCTCTTGCTTTGAATATCAAGCTTGCAAAATTTCATCAAGATCGGTTGAGTAGTTTTTTCGGTTATCGCCAGCAAACATAAAACCCTCTTCCTCTTTTTATACCGGGTGATCCAAAAGTGTGTTACTTTACATTTAAAAACATTGGGAATTAAGTTAAATACGAATAATGAAAAAATTCCTCCAAATATAAACATAATATAGTTTATTAACCCAACAAAGAAAAATTAACTTAACAACCAAAAACATATGAAAATAAAGAAGTCTGCCTAAAACAATATCCCGCCACCCCTTGACTTAAATATAACAATTCCAAAAAAAAAACAACTTTAGACTTGTAAATGTATTTATATTTTTAAAATTGTGTTTGATTGGTGTGTTTTCTGTCTTTGACAATGGGGGGGGGGGGGGGATTTTTTAACTTGGAAATTTATTCAAATTCTATATCTTGATTTAATTGGTTTTTTACTTTTTTGGATTTTTTACACTTCATTTTTTTTTTTTTTTTTTTTTTTTTTTTTTGGAATTGTTACAAGACCCATACTCTTCGACTGGCTAGAACGGGGTGAAACAGTTAACGCTGAACGGTACTGCAACATGTTGCTGAAGCCGAAACGGGCCATCGAAAACAAACGCAGAGAGAAGCTCTCGAAATACAACACCTGGCAAAAAGAATGAACTCTGTGTTATTTATTATTGACAAGAGAAAGGAAATTCACAGAAAACCTATATTTGAATTGAAAATGCAAAAACAAAAATGCTTTAATGACTCCCTGAGTCTACTCTATAATGTACAGTGATTTAATGTCAATACATTTAATTGGATACAAAATAAAAAATGAAACGTAATCCACCACCTTGGAAAACAGTATCAACTCAGTGGCTTCCTGAGAAAAAAGTTTGAACGCAAACAACTTTTCTGTGGAAAAGAGGCATTTCAATACATTAGTATTTTGTAATTCCACCCTTGCCTTCAATTACAGCCTTAATTCTTGCAGCCATCGAAGCAAAAGGATTATAACAGTTCTGCAAAATAAGCTTATTCCACCCTTCAGTAATGGCCCTTTTGAGTGCATCTTTGTTGGACGAATGAGCTTCTCTTATCAACTTTTTCAGTTCAGGCCACAAGTTCTTAATAGGAGTGAGATCGGGGCTACTGGCAGGCCATCTGAGATGCTTCAGGCCATTGTTTATAACCACTCTTGCACTACTCCTGGAATCTGATTGTTTCATCGTCTCCAAATGGTCTTCAAGTGTTGGAATTAAGAAGACTCCAGTACTTCCAAATATGCCTCTGAATTCATGGTAGCTTCATAATACACATCCTTCCTGGACCGCTGGCCGTCACACAATCCCAGGTCATGAGAGATTGCGTAAAATGTACAGAGAACTTTAGGCAATCCTCTTGAAATTTTTCATCAACACGTCTCCAAACAAATGTTCCATCACTATCTCCTGCACAAAGACCAATTCTCGACTCATTGCTGAAAATTACCTTCCAGTCATCTGCAGTCATATCTGTGTTGTTTGGCTCACTATAGACGAGCCTGTTTGTGCTTCTTTGTAAACAGAGGTTTTGTCTTGGCTTTTCGGAACGAAAAACCCATCTCGTTAAGGCGATTTCGTATTGTTCTGTTGCATACATAAATTTGGTATTTTCTCACCTCGTTGTTCAGTTGTACTGACGTTACTCTTTGATGTTGAATGCAAAATTTTCGAAGAATTTGTTCTTGCTTCTTCATAGTTTTGGGGTGGTCTCCCACTTCTCTTGTTTTCTACTGTTCTCTGGTTCCTGTATTTTCTGTATATTTGTGATTCGGCAGCCTGAGAACATAACAGCTGTTCTGCGACAATTCTTGTGCTTTTTCCAGATTCAACAAAGTTTTACAATTTGTTCTTTAAACTGTTGTGAAAACTCTTTTGAAGGCCCCATTGGGTCACGAAATCATAAACACTACCACTACGGCAGGAAAACTACAGTAGTTTTATGTTTAGATAATCGAATTCCACAAAAAACCTGATTTCCCTTTATTTGGATTGTTATTTAGCGTTTTTAGGGGTGTTACGTTAGAAGAGTTCAAAGTTTTTTCTCAGGAAACCACTGAGTTGATACTTTTTTCCAAGGTGGTGGATTATGTTTCATTTTTTATTTTGTTCCCGACTGAATGTATTGACATTAAATTAATGTACTATATAGATTAGACTCAGGGAGTCATTAAAACATTTTTGTTTTTGCTTTTTCAATTCAAATATAGGTTATCTGTGACTTTCCTTTCCCTTGTCAACAATATGTCACACACTGAGTTCATTCTTTTTGCCAGGAGTTGTAGACAGTGCTGCTCCAGGACAACGCTAAGCCACTTGCGGCCAAGAAGACCCTCCACCTGTTGGAAACATTTGGATGGGAAGTCCTCAAATATCCTCATTACACCTCCGACATCTCCCCATGTGAGTCTCGTATTTTCGGCCCCTTAAAATCACTGATAGGTCATCGCTTCACCTGCAACAAGGAAGTTCAGCAGAATACCGTGGAAAAAAGGATCCGTATGCAACCCCAGGAATTTCTACACTGAAGCCATCAATTAAGTGTAGGTGTCATGCTACACATTAACTGTACGTCAATACAGCACGGAGCTGAAGGAGTGCTTCCTCTGTCATCTTTCCATTATCTCCAGTTACTGGTCATTTTTAAAGATTTTCAAGAAATTGTTAAGTGCTGAGAACTCTCAATTCTGAGAAATGCCTGAATAACAGGAATTCTATGCATTGTTACAAATTGAAACTTATCTATATTGCACAAAGTTTGCCTTGCATTGTTGGTCATGAGATATTTCTGATTAAAATGCCTTGCCATTACCATGAATATCGATTGTTTGTCAATAATTATTATTTTTTCGAAATCTGATTTAGACAGTGACCTTCCTCATGCGAAACGCATGTATGCGAAATTTATCAAGATCGGAATAAAACTGTAGATTTTTATAAAAAACAAACCCACAAACATCCTTCTTTATATATATATATATATATATATACGAGGGGTGATTGATAAATAAGGTCTCCATGGCTGTAACTTTTTTATTTGTTAACCGATTTTCAAAATTCTTTTTGTATCTTATACTCACATTTGTCCTCTATGTAATGCAATATTCACTTTTTGACATAGCTCCTATTCCTTTTCAAGCATTGCGCCAACGCGTGACTAGTTGGGTGAACCCGTCGGAGAGGAATTCCGGAATTGTTGTCGACACCAGGATTAAATGGCAGCGTTTACCTCGCCGTCTGAAGCAACTCATGTCCCTTAATGGGCTCTTTCTTCTATGGGAAGTGGTGAAAGTCGCAATGTGCAAAGTCTTATATTTTTTAACTGCAATTTTTCATCTTTGAACATCGCTGCAACGCCTCTTGTGTGTGGTGACTCGTGTGCGGGCGAACGTTATCGTACTCCAGAAGAGGGTCTAGGCTGAACTCATCGACAAGCTGTCGATCTCGACAAAATCTAACCGTCGATAAGTGGCATATTACACACTATATACACAAGTTTACACACGTAAGGCTAGATGATATACATTGAAATACACAAGTTTACCTAATTTTACACATTTATCCATGTATACACATAAATACATACATAAGCACATACCTGTAGACACAGTATATTATTATTTTCACAGTTCAAGTTTCGTAGCACAAGAGAGTGCTTCATGTATGTAAATATTTTTGAGCAAGTTTTTGTTAATATTTTTAGAAAATGTGTATTCTTAAAGCTATGTGTATTTAGCCTGCAGGCCGGAAACGAAAGAAAAAAGATTTTAATAAGAAATCTGTTGCTAAATTCTGAAATAACGATTGCCAAGCGCATAGTCGACTGCTCTTGAATTGTAGACAAGAATGTGCATAGTCGACTGCTTTTAAGGCAGTTGTCGATGCTCAAAGTCTACACTAGAAAATCGACGGTGTAGAGTCTGTATACTGTAGACTCTGTGGACAAGTAGACAAGTCTACACTGTAGACTCTGTAGACACTGCAGACAAGTCGTATTCATGCTAGCTCGAATCGACAAATGCGTCATTAACCACGTGACCATCGACACTTGTCGACAGTCGACTGCTTGTCGATGAGCTCAGCCTAGACCCCTAAAGCTGCCATTCAATCCTGGTATCGACAACAACTCCGGAATTCCTCTCCGACGGGTTCACCCAACTAGTCACGCGTTGGCACAATGCGTGGAAAGGGATGGGGACTACGTCGAAAAGTGAATAGTGCATTACATAGAGGACAAATGTGAGTATAAGATATTAAAAGAATTTTTAAAATCGGTTAACAAATAAACTTACAGCCATGGAGATCTTATTTATCAATCGCCCCTCGTGGATAGATGAAAAAGAAAAGAAAACTTGTAGATGAAAAAGTAGTGCATTTTGTTGGCATGAAGTACCATTTTTTGAAAAAAAATTAAATGCTCATAATATTTGAATTATGTGTTTTTTTGTGGTCAGTCCAAACGAAACGTAGACGAGTTTACTCTGAAATAAAATAAACATAATATTTTATATCTGAAATAGATTGATGAAACCAAAAAGCTGCTTACAAGCCAAATATCTAACATGGCCCCCGGGATCATATCACGAACAACATGTGGCCACAAGTTTTGTACAATATTGAACAGAAAGTGGAAGAAAACTGACTTCCACTGTACGCGAGATTACTGTATCACCGCTAATCGTAACCTGACATCTGGCAAAAAATGGGTTAGTCGAAAAAGCCGAATGCTTGGGTTCAACATGCACTCACTGAACAGTAGCAACTGCAACGCTTGAAAACATGTCTTTCCCTCAAACATCGTGAGACTATCACGGTTGCTACATCGCATCGTTACTGTTGATACTGTTGACGCAATTTCTGATGAATGGCATCAGAAATCGCGAACAAAACAACCGTCACTGGTGAATCGTGCAGGTCCAATACTCCTTTAAGATGGTGCTCGTCCACAAGTGTCTGTTGGAATCCTGCAAAAAATTAATACTTTCGGGTACGAGGTTATCCCCTCATCCTGCGAATTCACCAGACTTGGCTCCAACCGATTTCCACATGTTTCGTCATTTGGACAATTTTTTGCGGGACAAATTGTTCACTGATAAAGATGCTGTCGTTACTACTGTCACCAGTTTTTTGGAACATTGTAATGCCGACTTCTGTCACAGTGGCATTTTTTCATTGCCAACACCTTGGACACAATGTATAGCTACTGAGGACAGATATTTCACTAACGAAATGTACTCTTTTCCCTTTTTTCTGGTGGCCAATACTTATGAAACAACCCAATAGATAAAGAGGTCAGAGTTCAAGTTCCGACAGAAAAATTTATTATTAAACAAGAAACTAAAAGGTAGTCCATGAAACGGCCAATGCCCACTTAAAAGAAGTTCATCCAGCTCTTCGAGTAAGACCTGATGAGGTCGACAATCCTTTACTGTCGGATAATGATTAAAACGCGACTTTTTCGAATGTCGAAGAAATTCACAATTATGCTACCCATCAATTATGCTACAGACTCTTTTGTGCTAAATAATATCAATAGTGGCCGATATGCTAGTAACGGTGCTAGGATCCATAAATATATTTATTACATTCTGGCATAACATTCTGCTTCTGTGCTTTAATGTTTTTTTTTCGGTCCCATCGTTCTCTCCAGCTATTCAATTGTGCAACAGTAGATGGGCGGGGAGGAATAGGAGAAATCGCTTTTTCTCCCATTTAGCGAAGCCATAGTTTCCCTTGAGCACAAGAAATTCAGTGGAATCATGCAAGTGCTCAAACCAATTACTCAATTTGTTTCCAAAATTAAATCTTTGATTACATTTTTTCCATTCACTTTAGAAACTCGCTGAATTTCTTAAAAGAGATTGAATTTCTACGTATTCTTGAATTTCTCTAAGCCTCTCCAGCTACTTAGAGAAAAAGAAAACAATGGTAATTTCAATTTTTCTGAATGTAGAATATCATCTGTAAAAAATAAGAAAAAGCATTTAAGACTTAACTGCTAATTTAATCAAAGAAATCTCTCAACTCCTAAAAATTTCCTTCCATTCCTGCATTTTTTTTTTAAAAATCCCTCCTTCATCGTTTTAATTTGAATACATCAACACAATTTTTCCATTTTCAAAAGCGCACGGGTTTAAATGCTGAAGATAACGCTAACCTGGCCATGAATATTTTCTGATTCTTGCTACACCTCAATACCGCGTGCTCTCTTTGACTATTTTAGACCCTGAGCTTCTCGATTCGAGTACAGTTCTGATCTCGTGCCAAAAGCTGTCTGCACATTATATTGGTTCTCCATAATAACGCCGGAGATGTGTTGACTGACGAGAAAGAAGTTAGAAGAGAAAACTGCTTTGGAGTTAACTTTAATTAATGGTCTCCTGTTTAACTGTTAGCGAAGTCATTAATTTTAATTAAATTTAATATTTGTCTGTGTACGCGTAAAAAGGAAAATTAATGTATAAAAGAAGACTAAATTCGTTAAGAACTTCATCTACTTACGTAGATTGATTTTAGTCTCGTTAGTAGTCTTTATTAACTTAACCAAAGCGATTAAATCTGATTTATCAAGATAATATTACTAATCTCATTAAGCATTTAATTCATTATTACATTTAAAAGTTTAATTTTAATAGATATTAATATTTATAAAAACCTTTTCACGACTTTATGTTCCTATTTTGAAATGAACTTTAACAATGTGTCCGACGATGATTTAGATTCTACAGCTACTTATTTGACTATTCTTTATTGAAACACTATTTTTAATACGCTTTTATTAGCTTCACTTGTAACTAATTATGTAAACAAATCTTGGAAGTCGAATTTAACCTACTTCCCGAAAAGGTAGAGAGCTGAAATTTGATACGCATACATAGAACCGATGACAATGCATGGTAAAACAATTTTTTTTTCAAATCGGTTCATTGGTTCGTGTTCTAATGATACTAATTCATTATTACAAAATGTCCAATTGCCACAACAAACAATTCGTTCTGACGAGGGTTAAATGTATCCGTTGTTTATTGTTGCAATATAATAAAACACAATAAAAGCGTATTTTTGAAAAATAATCTTTTTCCCTCTTATCTTATTAATTCTCAGTTCAGGAGAGGTATAGACTAGTTGCACGTGACGCTAGCGCCAACACTTGACAGCATCTGTAACTAACGTAGTAGGCGGCAATCGCAATCTTGACAGCGATTGCACATGTCAGAAAGTAAAACGAGGCACTCGAGTTAATTGTTGTGTTCCATTAAGTGTTAATAAAGGTCAAAACACAACTAGGATATTAGTTTTCATTAGTTTACATGAATCTTTAGATTTTCATACAATTTTTTTTTTACAGCATCTTCTTGCAGATCAATCAAAATATTCAACTGGTAAATATCCGATAGTTCTTCTTCCGAAGGTTAAGAAATTTTTCGTTACTTAAACATTACCGTTCCAAAACTATCCTCTCCTTTCCTGCCAAATTACTAGAAAGCTTTGTAGCATAAGATTTTCGCTCGCACTTTGCTAACTTAGCCTTCACTAACTTGCCTCATCTTGTAATTGACATCGCAGACGCTAGAGAGTCTTCTCAGTTGGACGTCTATTATGCTCACGTCCACAACGACTATTATCCAGGCTTCACTGTTTGGATATAAATAAGTTGGTAATTTCTTAGCCGAAGTCTATACTTTCTAATAGATGCTTTTCTTATCGCAGTCACATCTTGTCTTTAGTAAAATTAGTAGTAAAGTCCCTCAGGGATCACCTTTTGGGCCCATTTTTTTTCCAATGTCTTACAAATGACTCAATCTCATATCGGCTCTATGCTGATGTTTGAATATCAACTCCAAAATTAGCAGCTTAAATCAATGCTCCGAATCTTCAAATCCTACAAATCACTGAGGTTCAACAGTGGCTTGATAAAACTGGTTTCCAAATAAGTGCTGACAAGTCTAGAATGATCAGATTCACTAGAAAACTAGAAAACTAAATAAATTAAATTTGGAAACAATTATGAATATCTATTATTAGAAATTACTCTTTTCAATTTTTTAAGTAGCAAAATTTTATTTTTTCTATTTTGTTGGTAATATTTTATTTGAGAGAATTCGCAATTTCAATTTCTAAATCGTGAAACAGAAGAACAGGCCTTGAAAATGGTTGTCTTGATTGACACGTAAAAACACCTGGATGTTTAAAGTGGTTATTATATTTTCAGAAAGTCCTGTATTTTTTTAAATTTATCAAGAATACTATTTAATGAATCAATTTGGTTACTAGCTTCTCAGACTGCTATTTTTTTGAAAATTGCAACTCAAAACCCCACTGCTTTATTAAATTTTGTCTGACAAACAAGGAAACGTCAAAATGATATTGTACTGATACAATTGAGTGATAACCTTAGACTACCTTGTCTCGAAAACTTTAAATTTAACTCAAAGATCAATTTTTAGTAACAGAATATTCGAACCTTTCTTATTTAATATTTTATTTAACAGAATAAGAATCCTACTTTCGTCATAGTAGTCATTTACATATTAAGTCAACCACACACTCTTGTCATACTGAAAACTGATTAATATTACGACAATCAAGACGCTCTGGTAAATCTATTAATATTTTTATGTAAGTGGTAAATTACTGGTAAATTCCGAAATCATAAAACACCATGGGGAGAGAGAGAGAGAGAGAGAGAGAGAGAGAGAGCACCCGACTTTTGCTCGCAACTCGGCTCGTATGCCACCTGTCTCCACGAAACTTGGAAGGGTTACTGGGTGTGTATGTACATTAGTTTCGGAGATAGTTTGTACATGAAAAAGCTCAGTGAGTACCTAAGAAATGTTTGCTGCTATGCTGTATGGGTAATAATCAGTACTGCTAACATAAATATAATAATGTCTGTTCGTTGTAAAAAAAACAAAACAAAACCCCACAATTTCTTAGTCCAATTAAATAAAACGTTATAAAATCACAAAATGTTGCCATTCTTATAAATCTTTTAATACCTCATTAGGTTCTTAATATAATATATAAATCTTTTAATGCCTCGTTTCTACAATGTTTTTATCACCGCACTTATTCTTAATTACATTAACCATGATTCTCTTTTTTTAATGTATGCGTTTCTTTATTTCTCTATTTTTCAATTGTATTATCATTTATAACCCCTCATGGGCTGCACCTGTATGAGGACATTTCCGCCACAATCACTCATTGTGGTTACTGGGATTACCTTTAAATAAATCGATACTATTTTAGATACACGAGAAGAATGCTAATTTTTGAAACGATTTGTAACAATTAAATGATATTGTCTTCACATAAGATAAGAAAGAAAAATAAATATTCCGCGACCCTAGATTCGAACCGGGGATCGCGAGTTCTAACTCGTCGACTCTACAAACTGGTCTTCGCGGACATACATATTACAGAAAGGCTGTTTCCAAGTGTCATGCAAGAAACTAAATAGTTAAAGTGGAAGCCCAAAGATAGGCAGGCACTATTGAACTCGTATGTCAGAAATTCCTTCTTTTTGAACAATCAGAAAGCTAATGAAAACTCAAAATGCAGGTTGCGGAATTTCTTTCGTTTTTCATCTAACATCTGGACATAATACCAATGTCTAAGAAAGGTCAGAAATCGTGTATTCTTTATACTTAGTACATGTTAAATTATTAGTACATGTATTTTTGTTATTTTTTTGTTATTCGTACATGTAATTTTATAAAACAATTCAATTGATTTGTTAACTTTTTTCAAAGCACACCGTCATTAAGAGATAACCATTGCGACTTTTTGTATTATCATATGCATCAAAACGTATAGACCCATGCGATCAAAAGTTTACGCATAATGCAAATGCCACTTTTCGTCATTTACATTTTTGCGCTGCAAATTTGATTTGACGATAACTACTAAGGTGCTGAAACTCATTTTGCTTTTCCTGGGTTTTTTACTAGAATTTGATAAAGAGCTTCATGAATTTTCTTCCTTTCTTCCTGAAGAGTGTTGATGACTTCAGTCACGGATGCTGGGCAATGTGGCTCCATACTGGCCAAAAGTAGTCATTCCCAGGTGGTCAAAGGCCATTTCATTTCTTCATCTGCTATCCCCTCACACCTTGCTTTGTCATATTGGTACAAGAATAGTCCAATCGCAAACTGTTGTCACGGTGTTCAGGACATCATTGTACAAAATAGCAATTTAAGTTGCAGACGTCCTAGTTCCTACTACTGGAAGAAGCTTCCTCAATCCAGTTTTACGAAAACGAGTTCCATACCATGAAACCGCTTTCTCCGAACTTCACTGGATACCATGCAATCAAGTATGAAGGGTTCATCGAGCATTCGCCAGACACAAACTGGACCATTCTGATTCCCGGAATGTGTACCCATATTCATCGTTCCACGAGCAATCCACCATTCTAAAAGTGCTTCGTATTGATACGGTTAATGTGTGGCGTATGTATGAGTAGCAGCACTGTAATGGAATATTAGGGTCCTCCGTTACCGGCAAATGGCGACTGTACTATGGATATTTGAAGTGGATTCACGGAGTTCTCTATCAGTTGTTACAAGTAAAGACTTTCGGCAGCATGTAGCACACGTGCAAGTACAAGACCTTCTATGTTTATCATTATCTTTGGCCTATCACTTTGGCAGCTTCACGGACTTTGTTGTTCTTTGAGATTTCCAATTGACAATGACGTTACTTACAGAATCTTGACGTTACTTGACAATGGAGTTTGTCGCATTCTATGATGTTACCACGTTGGAACTCACTGAACTCTTTTGAATGGCGCACCAATGTGAATGACAAACAGTGAGGCTTGTTTTTATTTGCATTGTCTTAGACATCATAACAGGACTCGTATCATTGTTTTGGAAGGGTGTCTGGAAATTTTGATCATAGTATAATATCACATATTGGATATCGTAAATTTTTGAAACTACTTTCTGCATTAATATCTTGGCCATCAAGACGCAGCGAGGTTGAAACACTAATAATAGAAGATTACATTATTGGCTTATTTACTGCTGGTTTATAATGATGAGCAACATGATGAAAAGAAAAACAAAACAATGTAAGCTTAATTACTTACTGCTAGAATTTTATTTTCATTATTGCATAAACTGTACTGCAAAGATAACTACGAACCAAAATAGCATCTTTTTCACCCATGAAGATGGGTAGCTGATACCTGAAATATGTATCCGGTATTTCCATTTTTCTTCTTGAAAAGGTTTTCACTTTTTCACAAGAAGTTAATGTCATTTGCGTTACGCGGTCGTCCATAAAGGAGGACCGGTTGGGCAGCGTTACTTAGCATTACAGAGAGGTAGAGGGGGACAAGATCTCGCGTTACATAACGCCTTTTCTAAGAATAATTTATTGGATGGTTAAAATAAAAAAAAAACGACGAAGCAAGAGATTAAGATAGCAAAAGAGGTTTAAATTGTTAGATCCTTTTGATATACCGTAAAATCTTGAATACAGGCCCGGGCGTCTATTTGTCTCAATGGTCTGGACCCCCCGGCGATTAATCGAGACCCGGCGTTTATTTGAGACCCGGCGTTAAGGGCTATTCCCAATAACAGGGTGTCTAGCAAAACGATTTCGTAAAATTCGTTGACTTTTCTCGGTTTATCACATAATTTCCCCTGACCACCAGCACCAAAAAACTATTTTGATAGAATATTGACATTTTTCAAATTTTTCGTTCCAATTTCGCATTTTTTTGCTGATTTTGTAAAATTCCCTGACTATTCCGCGTTACAAAAAAATTTCCCGAGAAAGACCTGGCGTTTATTTGAATATCCGGCCTGTATGCAAGATTTTACGGTATATATAAAAGAAAGAGTGAAAAATGTATACACTCATTCAATCATTCATTCATTTATCACGAAATCTCCAGAACTATGAAGCCTGCAAACCTGAAATTTGGCAAGTATATTTCTCTTGGGTTCTAGGTGCTCGCTAAGAAAGGATTTTATTTATTCTTTCTTCCTTTCCATTGTAGTTTATTAGGAGCTTTAGCATATAAGGTACTTATAAGAATGCGCCCTTGGTCTGTACGTTTATCCGTCTGGCCGTCCGCCGTTTGCACGATAACTTGAAAACGGATTAACTTTTTCAAATTCCGTTTTCAGAAATATGAACATCAAAGTCTTAGCTCAACCGTATCAACTTTTCAGAATTTTTCGTGGACCCCTTCAAGTCCAATTCACGTGCTAAAACAGTGAGTGTAAAGAATTCAAAGATACTGGCATGTCATATAACAATCGATTTGTCAAGAAGGAATACATTGTTACTTTCTGTTCATCTTTTAAGCATTATTGACATGGGCGCGCGCACTTGAATTGGCTTTGGGGGGGGGGGGGGGGTTGTGGGGGTGGCAGTCGCTTGGTCCTAAGAACTATGGCAACATATGGCATGTTATATATCATACGTTCGGAAATGATGAAAAAGGAAAGAAGATGCGAGGTTTTTTACATTCTATACATATTACGTTCGAGAAAATCAATTTTTTTGATTAAAAAACTTGGTTGAGAAGTAAAAAGTGCAGATAAAGGGGTAAAAATAGATGAGCGCAGGATCTGCCACTTGCCTTCCCCTACTCGTGGGAGGGGGGGGTTAATTTCTTTTTAATAAATGTATAAATGTGTTTCTGCTTCACTGCTAAAGCTCCTCCTTGGAATGTTTACAAAATTTTATTTTTTTATCTAAATCGGATTTTTGTCAGCGTTAAAAATTGTGACGTCGTTATTTGCTTTGTTTAATGAAGACTTTTGCGATTGTTCCGCGAAGCAGCATCAAGAATGATGCAAGTTTTTCGCGCGGGAATACAATGTATCTTATTTTCTACAGAGTTCGCCAAAAAATTGCATACACACTTTATTAGATGTCATCTATAATTTTTTCCGTAACAGCAAAATCGAAAGCTTACATCCCAATATTATTACATGCAATAAATAAAGACGATCCCGATAAAAGAAGGCTACAACTGCCACCTAGACATAGGAGGTTACTTGATAAGAGTTTGCTAGGAAAATGTATACGAAAAACTGTTTGCCGTATTCAAAAATATCTCAACGCTTATGATAATCACTTTGAGCACCTGTTGTAATTGTAGAAGTAAAAACGGACTTAAATTCATCGCTAGATCCCTGTATGAATTTATGCTGAAGTGTGTATACATTTTTAGGCGGACGCTGTATCGAATAACGTGTACAAACTTGGGGGGATCAAATCTAAGCAACATTTCCCTCTTTCATTTTTTTCTCTCGGCCATAAAAATGTTGAAATCCTACCTGCAGGAAACAGTTGTTTATATTCTGTGGGGACACTTAAAGACATTTGTATACGAGACAGCAGTGGGATCCGATGAAGAGCTGGTAGCCAGAATCTCCGTAGCCTGCGGACCAGATTCGCGAAGAACCAGGAACTTTTGAACGCCTACGTCAGTCCATGCGGCGACGTTGTGAAGCGTACATTCATGCCAGAGGGAGTCAATTTGAACACTTATTGTAAAACATTTGCATGTTTCCTAAAAGCGAGTCACATTATTGTACTATATGCAATGAGTTTTTGTTCTTTTTATTACATGATTGACCATGATTTTGACATGTTACAGAAGCACGGGTTGAATGGCACGGGTCTACGCGACGTCCAACATTTTTTTTTATCTCAAAAACAATGCCCCAGAAAAAAAATAAGAGGGAAATGTTGCTTAGATTTGATCCCTCTATCATTTCCCCCCAAGTTTGTACACGTTATTCGAGAACACCCTGTATACATAAATACGAAAAAAATTTTATGATGTCACTTTCTGTTTTCGTCTCTTCTGTCCGACTGAAAATTTCTGCTTTTTGGGAGTTGGGTTGAGTCGTGACCACCGAGAGACAAGGCTTGAGCGCGGAAACTTCATACATTGTTACATCACCCTTAGAAGGGTTCATTTAAGACCTATTATTGGTAGAAATACGAATAACAATACCCTTCTAATGATGATTTCCGCGCTCAGGCCTTGTCTCTCGGTGGTCACAATTGAGTTCAACTTTTGTGGTAGAAGCAGGGCAGAAACGGTTGCTCAGCCAATATAAAACAATCTCTCAAAGCCGGCTAGATAAACAATCTATCTAGCCGGCTTTGACAATCTCTGCAGTGACGTCACAATGACGTCCTCTCTCTCTCTCTCTCTCACACACACACACACACAAAATAAAAATGTCGGACACTCAGCTCACAAAGGCGAAGAGGGCGAGAAAGAAAATTGACGTGGAAGCGCTAAGAGGTGTAAAATATATATTTATTTATTAATTAATCAAATTAAATTGAATAAACAACAATTGAATACAAAAATTCAATATGATGATTGAAGAGGAATGAACGAACCGTGTGCAGTCGAAGCTGACCATTTAGTTCGATCGACGGCTTTGGTGCAATGCATTTGTGTTGGGCAAGAATGCCAAATTACAAAAAAGGATGGCGCTTGGGTAGCAGACTTCTGCTGTAAAAATGCCAAATTACAACTCGACCTTTTGAGTTTCTGCCATGTGGGACACCTCCAGGAGCAGAAAGTAAAAAGGCAGAAAAAATACGCCCTGGTTTCTGCTCTTTTGTTTTCCGCTAGTGGGAAACAAGCTTAACTTAACTCTTTGCAGTTGGAGTTAGTTTGCTTTTCAAAATTTTAATTACAGAATTAATATTAGCATGACTCAAAGACATTGTTTTGTTTTTTTTAGAAATTTCCCAAAAGGCCATAGCGATCATTCACCATATGGGAACGATTTTCAACCAGTGTGCCGTCAGTGGACCGTAAGTGTGCCGCAAAAATTTTAATTTATTATCTTTTTATTACAAATTATCACAGGTTCTTTTGTTAAAAACTAAATACTAAGCTCTTTTACCTTTGATCATCATAATTTTAATGTGCGGAATTTTAAGCATAGGTTCAAGTGTGACGCGAGAGAAAAATAAGTTTGAAGAACGCTACCATAGAGATTTGAAAATATTTTAAAAGATAAGACCCAATATGAACAAAAGGCTTTTTTCACATTGAACATTTCATATACTGTGAAATTTGTTAACACTTCATTTTTAGCGTTTTGACACATACATATAAGTGATTCATTCCATTTCAAAACATTATATTTTCCAAAGTACATGGTCTTTATAATTAAAGTTCCATTTTGACATGGCCAAAAAAAAAACTACTGGACCAAAAGCTAAAATACTTGGTAATATTATACAAGAGGACATGGGAAGTTCATACCCAC
>JAHWFO010057280.1:24223924-24254840 GCA_023313115.1 Rhysida immarginata | reverse complement strand
AAAGAACGTAGCCCATTGCGGGTTATTCAACAACAACACAACAACAACGACGACAAAATAAACCTCATTTGTCAAATGAATTTGAAGTAATGATCATCATTGAAGAAGGAACTGAAAATTTTTATATATGTCCCGAAAATTGTAATTTGCATCCTGAAAACAATGAACGGTTTGATTTGATCAACTGTTTCCAGATTTCTCTCGGTTCCTTAAGCCTTGGATCTAACAATTTCTTTTACATCCTTCAATGATATCTGTGGTAGTGCATTTAAAAAAGGGACTGAATAAGCATTCATTCTTTCGCAGCAAGCTGCGCTTCAACAGTCAGCCTCGTTTTCGATCAAGCATGAGCGCGGCCATAATCTCGCGCTTTCTCGTTTGAAAAAGGTCCATATTCATGCAAGATGGCGCTCGTCCACAATGATATGACCTAATCACGCCTCTGGTCTTCCATTGGTCTTCTCGTGTCGTCCTCGTTTTAATAATTGTCTAAAACCAGTTTTTTTTGTTATTGGACAATAATTTCGCCCAAAAATCGTCACAAAATTCGAACAAAAAAAATCGCCCAAAAATCATAAATTTGAAATTTTAGTAGCCCAATTCAGTCGCAATCGCAAATTTGAAATTTTAGTCGCAATTTGAACAAACAAGTAGCCCAATTTGCGATAAATCGCCCAACCTGGCAACCCTGCTTGTTGCAGCCAACAATAGTTCGGGTAGTTTGTTTTCGGATGTCTCCCGTCCCATCGATACGATGCAGTAGAAAACGCGACTCATCGGAAAATGCAACCTTTTTTCACTGTCTAGGGTCCAATGTTTTTACTGCAATGCAAACGAACGTCATTTCTTGCGATGCACACTTGTTAACATGGATGCGTTGCACAGTTGTTCTCGATAGCTTTCTTGTGCATTCCTCGTTCTTTTGGGTTGTCAATGTATTAACGGTAGCGCGTCGATCACTCTTATCCAGCCATCGCAAGTGTCGCTTACCCCGTTCATTAACAGCCCGTAGTCTCCTACAGTTTGCACGCCTGGAATGCACATCTTGTCCATTCTTCCATTCATTTTACACCTTCACTACGGCACTACCCGAACAGTTCACGAAAGCTGCAGTTTCCAAAATGCTGCCGCCTTTTGCACGGTACCCGATGATCATACCTTTTTCAAGTTCTGTTAGGTCACATGCTTTACCCATTACGACGACTGTTACTCTGAAACCATCTTTATAAGTCTTCCAATAAGCAAGTTTATCCGACACCCCTGTGAATGGGCACAACCGTATATAAACCTACGTGGCGTCATAATTCACTGATTCTACCCTGTATTTCAGAAACTGGGCAGTATGTGAACCATTCCCGTACTATTGTGATTAAAGTGTACCGTGATTGGACAAACGCCACCTTTGCGAAGAAACGAAGTGCAAAGTGCGGAGCATCACGCATCTTTGATGTGACAGGTGAATGCCGACTGCCATGATGTGCGCAGGCCAAAAGATACTCACCGTCTAAATTAACCAGGGGCCGCCAGCCATGTGTCGACATGGACAGTGCAGCTATTGATGCGTATGGGGTTCTGAAGCTCTTTAAGTAGGACAGGATGACGTCGACAACCCTTTAGTGTCGGATGATGATTAAAACGCGACTTTATCGGAATGCTCCAACAAAACCCATCAATAATGCGTTAGGTTAGGTTAAGTTAGTTTAGTTTAGTTTAGTTTACAATCTAACGTACAGATTCTTTTGTGCTAAATAATGTCTGCGCTGCAAAACAGAAAATGAACCTATAATTGGGAAAAGATTGTTTTCGCCTCACGATTTCTGCTCTATCGAGTGGATGGGCGTTGTCGTATTCGACGAGAAACCTTCAAAAAAATCACCCTGCTACCGTTGTTAGAAGAGCACAAGCTGAGTGGTGGCAGTACATTTTCTTGGGTTCACTGAAAGCCACTCTCACCCCTTTTTATTTAATGTGGCTCGGATACAGCCATTATGTTGACCATTTATTTAAGCATAATTGAAGTGTGCTTATTTATCACATATCCTGGGGTAGATGGGATATTCCAGTAGTATAATGCGACATGTCATTCGTACAGAATTGTTGAAGAATGGTTCGAGAGGCACGACCAATATATCCAGCTACAGTGGTCGCCGTTTAATGTAGCCATCTTTAATATGGCCACCCGCTTTTTATGGCCACTCCAGCTCGGTCCGGAATTTTCTTATTGTTTCCTATGTAATAAATTTTTGCTTTACAGTGCTGGACATAATAATAGGACCAGTCGAAATACAAAACACAAAATATTTTTAATTAATTTTTTAAATATTTTCTTTTTTTTAACGTATAAATAATTTTATTTGTGAAAGGAAATAAAAAAAAATTTAAAAAAGTTATGACATAATTGAGTTTTTTTGAATAATCTCTATAGAAAGCAGTGGACAAAATTTTAGGACCACCCTGAGAATAATATATTTCTCCATAAAAATTTGCATGTCCGGTGCTTTATTTTACTGCAGGCTGCTTAATCATTGATAAAAAAGAGAATCAATGTGATTTCACTGCAAACGAACAATGGGACGTGGTACAAAGTTAACTGACAAACAGCAAGCTCAAATTAAGGCCTATAATAACTGTGGGAAAAGCGAAAGGGAGATTGCAGCATTAATTAACAGATCAAAGACTGTTATGCATAATTTTCTACAAAATCCTGAGAAGTATGGGAAAGTTTGTCGTCCTGGAAGACCCAGTAAGGTGTCAGAAAGAGACAAACGTGCTATCCTTCGAATGGCATCAGATACTGGCTCAACATCATCAAGCATCACTTCATCTCTGAATTTTCCTGTTTCACCTAGAACAATACGCCGTATACTCCATGCATTCAAAAACCACGTGTATACGAAAATGAAGTTAACTTCAAAACATATGAAAGACAGCTTGGCATTTGCAAAACGGTATATTGGAAATAGTGAAATGTGGAACCATACCATCTTCAGTGATGAAAAATTTTTTAATCTGGATGGGCCTGATGGCATACGGTTCTACTGGCATGATCTTCGACGTTCAGAAAAAATTCTTTCAAAACTTGTTCAAGGTGGAGGCAGCGTGATGATTTGGGCTGCTTTTTCAGCAAAGGGAAAATCAAGCTTAACGTTTGTCAAAGGGAAATCAACAGCCGACGATTATCAGGACATTTTAGGAAATTACCTGTTGCCATTTAGAGATGAAATGAATGATCCAGACATCGTATTTCAACAAGATAATGCACCTATCCACCGTGCAAAGTCAACGCAAGAGTGGTTTTGTGATCAAGGACTGACTGACTGTTGGACTAGCCAACATGCAGTCCTGATCTCAATCCAATTGAGAGTTTATGGGGTGATCTTGTACAAAGTGTATACGCAAATGGAAAACAATTTGAGAATGCAAAAGACTTAAAATGTGCCATTCAAAAAGCATGGGATGAATTCCTTGTGAAAGACTGTTAAACTTGAGTCAGACAATGACCAACCGTTTAATTGAAGTATTAAGTTTAAATGGTAAACAAACTAATGATAAACAAATAATATTATTTATTTTTTGGAAAAAATATTTTAGTATTTATTTTCCTTAAAAAAAAACATTGTGGTCCTAAAATTTTGTCCACTGCTTTCTATAGAGATTATTCAAAAAAAACTGAATATTGTCATAACTTTTTTTTATTTCCTTTCACAAATAAAATTATTTATACGTTAAAAAACAGAAAATATTTAAAAAATTAAATAAAAATATTTTGTGTTTTTTATTTCGACTGGTCCTATTATTATGTCCAACACTATGTGGCCACACTCCGCTTAATATGGCCATTTTTTCAGAGGTAGTTCACGAATTCTACTTTTTCATCTCATCTTATTCCGGATAAATGAACACTCCACTTATAATATCCACTTTTCATTTCCCTCTAAGCCAATGGGCATTGCTGCTCAAAATTACAGATTGTACTGATTAGTCAATTACATGAAAGCTGCAAGTGAAGGGACAAGCAGAAAGCGTAAGCGAAATGGAAAAGATGTTCAAGTTGAAGAAGGTCTTTTAAGTTGGTTTCAATATGTTAGAAACAGAAATGCTCTAGTGAACGGTCCTCTCTTATGTCAAAAAGCTGATGAAATTGCAAAGACATTACGGGCTCTAATGCAACTGAAGGCTGGTTTCATCGCTGGAAAATACGCGATGGGAAAAACGCGTATGGGCTTGGCTTCAAGAAAATGGAGAGGCTGCTGATGCCCTTGTTTATTGCAACTTGGAGAGACAGAGAGAAAAACTCCTCATCATTAAGTCAGAATGTCCACGCTGCTTCAAGAATGTAAAAACTTTCCTAAATGCAGCCAAGGTTGTCAAACAGACAGTAGACAATATTTTAAATAAACTATTTTGACAAGATGACGGACGTGTATAAATGATTTTTTAAGCAAACAACCTTGTCTATATGTAAGTACAAATACATGCACGACTTTTGGTAACCTGGCTTAAAACAGCCACCGGTTAATGTGGCCACTTAAGCATGGTCCCGAGGTGGCCATATTAAGCGGCGACCACTGTATTTTCCTTCGTGTTTGCATTTATTTAATGACAGTAGACATTCCGTAAAAAGGGCGTTTCTTGGATGTCATATCCTAAGAGTTAATTGTTAAAAATTTCAGATCAAGACAAAGAAGCATCGAAAATTTTTTTAATTCTGTTGTTTTGCCGCGCTCATCCGACCTTTCTGTTGAAGTGCTTTTATTCACTGCTTTTTTTTTTTTTTTTTTAACTTTTCCCGAGACTTGGCCACATCAATTAAAATAGTAATGAATATCCGTTTGCTGAGCGCACAATGTTTTAAGATGATTCTGCGATGAAAAAGAGTTTAATTTGGCTAATAGGGTAGATGTACCAGTAATTGACAGTTTAAGACATTTCTGTGAAACGAAATTGTGTACGTAAATCAAATTGCATTTTGAAATTTTTCTAATTATACCATTAAATTGCAAATTTAGTGCAGAATATGCCAATTTCTAAACAATTATTATATCTTTAAAACCTCTTAAGTAATTAAATTTTTTCCTAACTAATGCATGAATCACCAGTAGTTGACAGTTAATGCACCAGAAGTTGACAGGCAGTAGAATTTGGACAATATTTTAATTGCCCAATTTTATTAAATATTTTTACAAAAAAAATTGATAACATTCAAAAGTAGCTGAAGAAATCAAGCATTTTTAAGAATGTATTTTTAAGAAGTATTTAACATTCACTAAAATTATGCTTTTTAAAACTTAATTTGTTCATATAGACCACTTATGTTTTTCCCTTTGAAATAATAAAGAAAATCAGTCCACTCCCATGTAGATTGCAAGAACCATAGAAAATGAAGGTGTTTTCCAGTAGTGCAATATCATCAGATCTTGGCCAACTAATTGTTCGTAGAAAGACTTGATTTTTGACGATTGTTCTTCTACTTGCAAAATCCATTCAACTCATCCTATGCTATTTCAAATCACAATAAACAGAATACCAGTTGTAGTTTTCTTCTTGGAACGTAACTTGTCCTAGGCTATCTGTTGATCATCTGTGATAAGATTCAGGGTCAACAAAAAGAATCCCGCGAATAGGGCCTAGAAGATTTATGTCAAAGTGGGTGATCTAGAAATTGGCAATTAAGTTCCTATAATTGACGCATCTAGATCAATTATTGGAAATTAAGAAGTTACATTTAAAAACAAGTTTCCTTTATAATTACTCTACCTTCTACTGTATGTCACATTAATATGTTTTTGTTCGTGGTTTTTCAAACACAGAAATTATCAATAATTGAGCGGTTATGTCAATTACCGGTGACACTACATATCTTGGTTCTAGTAGTTAACAGTGGATTAAAATAGTTAACAAATTGGTCATCAGAAATTCTGTTACTACTAGAAGTAATGTCCACTGATCACACAAAAAGGTTCACGAAAAATTAGTAACAAATACTGCATAACATTCATGAAATAAGTTCAAGTAATCAAACCTTCGCTTAGTGGTTCATTACAAGGTTTTTTCGACTCGGTAAGTCATTGAACAATCAACATGTGTTTGCGGCCATAATAGGGAGCATAGTTCCTATTTTTTGCTTTTCTGGGAAGCTAATACATTGTTTAATAAGAGGTGGCCACACCGGTCCCTTTTCTTTCCTTGTTACTTTATTAAAAGCCTTTAAATCGTGAATTGTCAATTACTGGTGCACTGTCAATTACTGGTACATCTACCTTACTATGATGCAAAAAAAAAAAATCAGAGTTATTGCTTTTTTTATTACTTTAAATATAAATAATTAAATATAAATTATAAATTAATAAATTATACACGAAAACAAAATTGGAGTATTAAAAATTTTCATTAAATTTTATTTTCTAAAGTTTTCTTTCACTTAATTGCAAATTTTTTTTTTAGAAAAAACGAAAATTCAATAAATTCGTACGTTAATGCATTTTCATTTTATCATTAATATTGTAAAATAGCAACATTCATTAATTGGATCTACAAAGTTTCTCTCAAGCGCACTTTCTAGAAAGGACATTATTTAGTTTAGCAAAGTAACTTCATTTAGGCACTTTCTGCTTTCTTTTAAAGTAGAAGTGGCAATAATACCATCGTACTCAATGTAAATTTGTTGTGAGCATTACTTATCCTTCATTTAATAGTTAAACTCAACAAATTTCAATAGTCTGTTTGAAGGTGAGCATCTGTTTCCAAAGAGCACCGAGTATTAAAATTCAGGTGAGAACCCACTTCCGTGAGTTTATCCCCGTTCGACATGACAATAATTTCTGTGAATTTGTATTGGAAACTTTTAATCTGTTGGATGATCAAATCAATGACGCAGGAATCAATAACGGTCGAAAATTAATATTGAGCCCATTTCAAAGTTGATGATAACCAATAGTGACACGAAGTTCATAAAGCCTTATAATAATTTTAAACGCTTGTGCAAGTTTTATAAACGATTTCGTTCAGAAATTTCCAACCGTGGCAATTAGAATCACTCGAATTGGCCCGGCGCATTAACGTCATTGTGCGATTTCATTATCAGTTTCGATCATTTTCCATGAGCTCTATTTTGTCTCCATTTAATTTGATAACATTTGATGGAAATTACCAACATAATGCTCAGCGATAACCATATATATTTTTAATAGCCAAATGTTAATTTTGTCAACTACACTTTTGGGATATTTAATTAAATCATTTTACGTTGCACTGGCCTACTGCAAGTTTAATATCCAAATTGTTTAACCTATATGCGCCCTTTGTTAACATTTACAAATTTATATTGTCATTTAGTTGAAAATAAGGCAGGTCTTCTTAAATGATTTGTGCCAATCACCATAATCAATTTCATTTCTTGCAGCATTATTTATTATTCCTGTTGTATAAATAAAGCGATACATACGGTAGATTAGCTTCCTAGTATATCCCCTACAGTAAAAGGAAGAAAAATAAAAAACCCTTGTCCACAAATGTGCATTCGACCCAAATAAACTGTTTGTGGGCCAGAAGTTGTTTTTTTTTTTTAATCTTCTGGGTTAATAGTCAAATATGATCCTGAGCTACTAAAAAAACTAGTTCACCAACAAGAGTTACAAATATAAGGGGGTGAAACATAAGACTGACCATAAATTACGTAACGCAAACTTGACGTTTTTAACTCCCCTCCCCCTCTCTTGTAACGCACCAGTAATGCGCATCTGGACACCGGGATAATTTTCAAAAACCTAGTAATTTTTAAAGGGTAAATTTTATTAGAAATCTTAACAAATTAACAAAAGTAATTTAACCTCTAATGAGATTTCTGAGAAATGTGTCGGAAAGGATACCCTACTTGGATCGAGTGCACAGCAGCATAATAAGGGACTCTTTAGTGTTGAGCCGCCACTTCTCCGCACTGAGAGGTCTCAGTTGCATTGGTATGACAATTGCTTGACCAATCTAAGAAGAGTTCCCATGACCCGATGGAAGGCGCATTATGTCCCATTTAAAATATGAAAGATAAATCGGCTCTTCCAAGCATTCTTTTGAAATCGGACATTTAAGATTTTTAACCTCACAAAACAAATAAATAAAAGCAAATAAATAAAAATAAATAAACAAAATTCAAAATAAATAAATAAACCTGCACTACTGAACTTAGGCATTGGTCCTTTTGGTGATACCAAATTTTAAAAGACTGCTTCATTTATTTATAAACTGCCTGATTACCCGGCGTTGCCCGGGAATTTAAATATTTGTCCGCGAAAGAGACATGGGGATCTCAAATCCACTTCGCAGTTCTTAATAGACTGCCCCCGACAGTTGTTGATCGTAATCGAGAACGCAAGACTCCCTGGAAACTGCAATCTCTTAATAATAAACCTTCTGCAGGGTGCACTGTATCTGTATTCACGCTGAGGAAGGTGACTTAGTCATCAAAATGTACATTCGTGTATGTTATCAAAGCAATTTTTGTGGAAAAGTGTCTTCTTTTTAAATTTTAAGCATAGTTTGGACACCAGATTTTACACCTTCTCCTACTCTAATTTTAATTACGGTATCTAATAATCATACACCAAAATCTCCCTGTCTTGACCAGTCAACAAATACAATTTATTTCAAACTGAAGGTATTCTTCAAACTTACCATAAATACAAAGGAGAAAAGGAGGGGGGAGAGATTCCGCTATAACAAAGTAGTATATTAATTCTATGGGGCCATCTATCTACCCAAACGTTTTTCACACATTGGGGGAATGTAAAAGGGAAGCATGGATTTTTAATATTCGCAATAATTTTCTAATGGTTTCAAAAAATGGTTGTACAAAATTTCGCGTGTGTATGACAAACGCGTGGATTTGCATACAGTACAAACACACACATATATATAGAGGGCTGTTAGGGATCAATGGTAACAATTAGTATATTTAAATGTGGCGCGAGCGTTCATTTCACGTGAGCTATTGTTAGGGCAGGTATTAAAATAGTTTGTATCCGAACAGCAAGCTAAAAACATTGAGTTAAGCCACCGAAAATTGGCAGGTATTGGGAGGACTACATAACAGCCCTTTCCGACGTCAAATTCAGTTATTTCGAAATTAGGAAAGCATGAAAGAAGTGAGACTTTCTAGTTTCCAAGAAAGGATTATCAAGTGTACTAAATAACATTGGCAAAACCAGAAGCAGGTAAATCCGTGACCATTCACTAGCCGACTCCAGACGTCGTCCGGAAAGTTCGGGCTCTCGTAACCGGATATAACCCACCAACACAAGGGTCTATTGCACAGAACATAGGAACATTTGTGTATACGGTAAACACAATTATCTACCAAATGGCTATAGCAGTTGAAAAGGACGTTAATACCAAACCTACTTAAACGGCCCTTAACATGTGGAGAATATTAATTACATTCTGCTTTTAGTTTGTTTTTTTTTATAGGGTGAACTAAACATTAGGAACTGACTTCAGGAGGTGATTCCTGACCCGAAAAGGAACAAAAAAATCTCATATATCCGAAACGGATGGTTGTCTGTAGTAGAGCAATTAGTACAAAACATGACATTATTGTGGCAAGTGTTTCGACATCAGGAAATGGCGGCCTCTCGACCATTCTCATGTACTTCTCCGCATGTAAAGACCATCCCAGCTTGTTCTCGATATGAATACCGGATCATTGTATCTCCGCTGCACTGCATTTATTGTTATGGGGGCATGATGTCGTGCATACAATTATTGCCATTTCAAGGACATATGCATACAATAAAACCTTTAAATACGAATTAGCAGTAAACGTAATGCCTTTATATGAAGGAAAAACCTATTACCACAAGAAAATTTCCGATATTTTTTACCATCAAAGGAGTAGAATCCTACAATGGACATGACGCTAAAAAGAATTGTTTTAACGAAATTCTATATATGAAATGTTTAATGAGAAAAAATAAACCTATCCTGCGTGGATTATGTTTGTGATACTTCTTAACATTCTCCATAGATCGATACTTGAGATAGATAAAAAATTTAATAGTCATGTCATATTAAAAACTTATAAGGTGTGTTAAGTATAAATACACATCTGCAGTCAGGGCTTTGAAACATTTATTTCGAACAAAATAGTTTTATAAACAGAAATTATAAATAAACAAAATATCACACATTGCGGCAATAGTTTTCGAATAAATGCAAAAAAAAAAAAAAAGGAATACTGCAGAATTTTGCTGTTAAGAAATTATAAATACACCCCTTCCGGAAGTGGTACAACCAACTGCGGTAGGCTACAACATATGCAAATCAATTCATGGTACGCCTAAAAGGCAAACCACACAGTTTTGTTTGCAAACGAAAAATCCTTAATGCCACGCGGTACACACTTAAATCCAGCAGAAGTGAGAAAAGTTTACCACTCAGCAGAAGTGAGAAAAGTGAGGACAAGGGAAATCATACAGAGATACTGCAGCCAAAGTGTCATTCAGAATATCTTCAAAAAAGATGACCAATATGGGAAAAACAAAAGGAGTGGATTAAAGTCAAAACTGACAAAAAGGGCCAAGAGGAACGTCGATAAGGTCAATTGCGAGTTAAATAGGTTCTGAAGTGTCACATGTTACTGTGGCAAATGTATTGAAAAGCAAGAAAAATATTTCATCCATCAAACTTCAAGCCAAACCAAAGCTGACTGCGAAACATAAGCGAGACTGCAATGGGCCAAAACACACATGGAATGGAAGGATAAATGGAGCTGTGTACTTTTTCTGATGAGAAAAAATTCAATTTAGACGGGCCGGATGGTAATAAGAGATATTGGCACGATTTAAGATCGGAATCTAAAGAATTAGCTTCTTTAGTAGGCAAGTGGGTGGTGGTGATTGGCTTCTGGTTTGGGCTTCATTCGCTTCGGGTGGCAAGACAGATCTTGTTACAGTGAATGGAAGGTTGGATTCTGAAGCATACCAGGAGATGTTGTACAATCACTTGATACCCTTTGGCCCTTTAATTGGCGGAAACTCTTGGACATTCCAACAAGATAATGCGCCATGCCATACATCGCACTCAACATAACAGTTGTTTGGCGAGCAACAAATAACTGTCCTTGACTGGCCATCCAGAAGTCCGGACCTAATCCGATGGAGAATGTGTGGGCAATACACCTGGTTCATGGAAACAACAGGCAATTTTCACATGTCAATGATTTAAAAGTAGCCATTCATCGTGCATGGGACAAAATTAAAAAAAAAATTGGTTAAAGGCATGCCTGATCGAGTATTTAAGTTGATTGGAGCAAAGGGTGGCTTCTTTAAGTATTAGCAGCATTAATTCATTGTGGTAGGCTCGGGTTTGACGGGTGTATTTATAATTTCTTAACAACTAAATTCTGCATTATTCCCATTTTTTCCCATTTATTCGAAAACTATTTGCCACAGTTGTGTGATATTTTGTTTATTTACTGTGCAGACATTCAAAGTTTAATTTCTATTTTGTTTGAAATAAACGTTTCAAAACTCTGATTGCAGACGTTTATTTATACTTTCTTAACACACCTTAAGTGAACAATTCTATATTTTTTTAAACATACACTGGTGGCCAAAAGTTTGGACCAACCAGCAATGTCAAGAAAAACTGAATTTATACAAAAACTGTTTTATACCTACAACTCTAAGTAAATATGAAACAATATTCAGGGAAGAAACAAATAAATTTCTGCGTTGTTGGTTTCTTATTACCTAAAATCAAAATAAGACTGGCCAAAAGTTTGGACCACATTTGTATAACATAAAGGGAAAAAAGTATTACATCATTAACTAATGAATTATTTTGATATTTGTCATCATTTTGACTCTACAATATTTGACAAACGACCTGAAATAGAATTAAATAAGCTTTTAATAACATTTGGCTTAACAGCTTTCTGAATGGCTGATGTTAGTTGTTCTCGAGATTTGTAGCGAGTGTTTTGGTAAATTTTTTGTTCCGTGAGATGCCACACATTCTCAATAATATTGAGATCTCGATTTCGAGCAGTCCAAGCAAAAGTGAAAATGTTGTTGCTCTCAAAATAGGCTTTCACAACTCGTGCAGTATAGATTGCAGGACTGTCCTGCTGCTAAGTCCATGGTTTTTACTTAAACTAGACTTTGTACAAAGGGATGAACACATTGTGAAGATCATCTTTATATTGAGCTGTTGTGCAATGTCCATCTATAATGTGAATTTCAACTTTCCGTTGCTTCCAATGGCACCCAGAATCATCACTTCACTACCACCCATTTTCCGCTTAATTCGCAGTGGAACAAGTGTTTCTTTATGACGATGCTCTTCATAAGAGGCTATATTATCAGGACCACCCAAACCGATTCGTTTTTCACCAGAAAACACAACTAATTGGAAGTCTGTGTTTTCACGCAGATGTGTCTTAGCAAACTCCAGTCTCTCCTGCATGTGTTTCTGTGTTAGTGGCAACTTTTTGGGTATAATTTCATAGGCAAAGTTCTGAGCACGTAGTTCGCTGCGAATTGTTCTTATTGAGGCAGCAAGTTGCAGATTAAGTTTGACTTGTGTGGTGTTGACTACATGCCCAGATGTAATATCATGTCTAACATGTCTCCTAATTCTTGATTTGTCTCTTCGCGTCAGTGCACAAGGTCGTCCTATTATCGTCCGATTTTCCAATTAACATTTTTAACAATTCTGATAAAGATTTGTAGCTCACACGGGAGATTTCAGCAATTTTTTTGAAGTTTGTAAATTGCTTGTTTAAATTTCTTATTCGCTCTCGTTGGCCTTCAGTTAACATTGTACAATACATAATATGGTTTTAGCGCTCACCACACAACACGATGACGTGTAATACGCAAATTATTTGCATGTTTGTGATGTTGGTCCAAACTTTTGGCCAGTCTTATTTTGATTTAAGGTAATAAAAAGCAACGAGGCAGAAATAAATTGGTTTCTTCCCTGAATATTGTTTCATATTTACTTAGAGTTGTAGGTGTAAAATATTTTTAGTATAAATTCATTTTTTCTTGATTTTGCTGGTTGGTCCAAACTTTTGGCCACCAGTGTACATGTATAATAAATTAACTCAAGCTCCAAATTAACCTTCTTCCATGATCTACCTTCACACTTGCTGATTTGTTTTGTTTTTGACAGAATTATCCATAAGGAATTCGTTCCTGTTGAGAAGACGAAGAATTCTAATGCCAGAGCCAAAGGCGGAGGAGAGAGGAGACGAGAAGAAAACGGATTACGAGTCCTCCAACATGACATCTACACTAGCTTAAAATCGCTTTCATCGTACAGCACTTTTCGGTACGACTCTTTCCTTTTCTCCAAAATAAAATTCGAGTTAAAGATATGAAGATTTGGTAATACAGAGGAGAGGAGAATTAAAGCTGAATTTGCAAGCTTAATGTCAGACATCCTAACAAAAATCGGCCTTCCAAGACGCAAATTTTATGTTGTAATTTTATTTATTAACGAGTTTCGGGAACTTTTGGATAGCACCACTGTACTCTAGTAATAGACAGTCTATAGATTTCGCAGGGATATTGATATTATGGAGTCATTTGTCGTAATGTAAACTCCTATCTTTCAAAATTAATGAAGTTGTATCCGATAACTTCATTCTAGACATTTAGTATTTCTTCGAAAGTACAAATCGCTACTGGTGATTTCGCATGCTTTCTATTATTATATACATTGAATTATATCGGTTTTCATTACATCTATACACACTATTTACGAGGATAAGTAAGCTACAGTAGATGCCGAGTTGGAAACTACTTTCATTTCTCCACATAACTTCCCTGTACAATGAGGCACTTGTACCCATCGTTTCACAAGCCCCTCAAAAATCAGCGGCATCGAATGGAAGTTTTGGGCTGCTGTCTGACTTCCCGAAAGATGTTTAAAAGGGCCGAACAAATAGAAGTCGCTTGGAGCAAGGTCAAGGCTATACAGAGGATGCTCGAAGATTCCCCCACTTGAACTCTCGCAGCATCTCAAACATCATTTTTCGGGAAGTACAAAGGGAAGACGCCCCTTGTTCAGATAGGAGCCCAAAGAATTTGAGGCGCTTTTGTGAAAAGATGAGACAAGCTCTCTCTCATCTGTTCATTCAAAACTATGTTTAAATTTTAATCAGTCCATACGCACATATCTTACTTCCAGCTTTGAATTGACGCTGTTCTCACGATTAAATACTGAAAGTTTGCAATATTGAAATTTCTCAGAATTCTAAATTTTGCAATGTTTACGATGAATCTTTATGTTCCTGCCAATGAAAATGTTCATATAATAATAAATAATAATAATAAATAAATAAATATACACTCTACAAAGCTCTGGAAACCTAGAGATTTGCAATGTCAACAAACACACACACAAGCCCGTATGCATATTAAACGAAAGAGAAATTAAACGAGATAATGAAAAGTAAAAATGAAAGGAATAGCTAAAACATAACTTAAATATTTCGGTCCTTACAATCCCTTCAGCTCACCCGAGATGGCAAGTTCGATATCGAGAGCAATGGAAATGAAGGTAGGAGGTTGGGGGGTTGTCGTTGCCTGTTTGGATAGGCCTTGTTTATTTTGAGTGATAAAGCTACGATGCCACGATAATGGCTGTATTGCGAGCTAATTACATATTGACTCAGCGTCCGGGACACTAACGTCGATTTTAATCTATTGAGCTCCACTTCTCATTATCGGCGGCAACGACTTCAATTAAACGGAATGAGGAGGCGGAGGAAGAAAGTCGCGCTTCTAAAGGGGAGGAAGACGCAGCATGTCCATGCACTCCAACTATGATTTGCCATCATCATTAGAAAACGCCACCTTTATAAATAGTGGTTTTCGTACGCCATATTTTTAATTACATACGACGATGTTAAAAAAAAATCAAAATTAAAGGTCATTACAGAAAACAGTTATGTTTGTGCAGGTTGAATTATTATTTATTTATTATCTTCATTTACAGACGTTCATTGTAGTTTTCTGCTAGAAAATTTTTATTCGATAAATAAATTCTTTTACTTAATTAATATTCTTTAAAATACAATGCAATATATTTTCTTGAAAATCCAAATGATCATGCACTTGATCATAAATAAATATGATGAGAGCACAAAAATTAAGCAAATTTTACATAAGAAAACTATGCAGAACGTGATTAATTTTTCCATACGGAAAACTAAAAAGAAATCTTTACTAGAAAGCACTGGAATGCAGTGTTAACATACGCCCTTGAGATATTTTTGTGCTGTTAGTGAAATAATCTAATGAAAGGTTACGATGTGATTACCTGCACTTTTGCATTACAATCCCGATTTCAACTTTCTTTTGCTTTTATTACGGCCTCTACTCTGCAAGGAAGATTTTTCCACCATATTATAGTAGAGAGCTACATGAATTTTCTTCCATTCTTCCCACAAAATTGACGAGTTCGGTCACAGATGTCAGATGATATGACCTAGCCTGTAGTCGTCGCTTCAATTCATCCCACAAAAAGTTATACAATGTAGTCGTAGTTGTATTATCGGGACTCTGTGCATTCCACTCCATTTCCTCAACCCATGTCCCCTCATCATTCTTATATACAACTTACTTTGGGATAAGGAATACAAAACTCCAATCCCACACAGTGAAGTAATGTCCAATATATCAAGTTACAGATGTCATAATTCTGCTACTGGAGCAAACTGTGCCAATTCCGTGACGCAGCTTCTTCAGAATTCACAATGGGCAAACACCATACGGCATCCGCCAGGTCAGAGTGGGTACCCAGATTCGTCCTCCATAAGACGTTTCCATTGTATCATGCTCAAATTTCGGTGAGCTATACCAACACCTCCTAGAAAGAAAGCCTGTGCACTGAAAATTCATACATTGTTACATGATCATAAGAAGTCATAATTTATGGCTTATTATTGGTAGAAATACGATTAACAATGCCTTTTTATGATGATGTAACAATGTATAATTTTTCAATGCACAGGCTTTCTTTTTAGGAGGTGTTGGCTATACACCAATCACGTTTCGTATAGATTCTTCTGATGTGCGGTTGAGGAAACAAGATCGCTGCTACGGAAACCTAGGGTCTTTTTCTAATAATTGTACTAGGGTGGCATTTCGAAACTTTGTTTCAATTATTTAGGCTGAAACTTTTGATTACACCGTGTCACGCTTCCTAGACGATTTGTCATTTACTGTGGCCTAGCATTTGGTGATTTCACTGACGTTGCTCGTTAGAGTCGCCGCAAATACCGCAGTGCTTGAGTACGCGAGCGTGTGCGTCGGCAAAAACTGGTTGGAACTCAGTGGATACGACAGATGACATAGGACATTCACCATTTTACTTGAGCATCTAGATTAAAAATATGGTTGGTAAAATGACTATAAAAAAACTGAGTCTTCAGTCATCGAATTTTTTAAGGAACTTTTTAGATAAAATATTAAAGCAAAATTACAAACATATAAGTACGTAGGTAATAAAATAAAATTAAAAAACGACATAAAATTAATTATTTCTTAAGTAATAAAACGATAAAACGTTACAAGATAAACTATCTTCAGAATTAAAATAGCTATCTTTTCTGTCCCTCTTTTACTTTCTTTTGTTTCTGTTCCTCAGTGTCGAGGATGTTAAATAACCACTGGATCTATTTAAAATTTAACCTAGCCTACTAAGGATTTGCTTGGTCTTCCAAGCTTGTTAGTAAAGGGACAAACCTAAACATCCATGCCCACAGCGATTCGAACCCGCGAATCGCACGTCTCGAGGGCGACAAGACCTATGCCTTAATGCTCTCGCCACTGAGTCATCCATCATAATTTTCCAGACCACAAATACCAAAAATCTATCTAATACAACTATTAAAAAAAATATAAACAACGCACACTTTTTTTTATTACGTCAGACGTTATTCGGAAAATTAATGAAATGCACAATATTAAAGAATTTTATATAATGGCTTAATTTTTTTCTAAATAAATTTTGTTTGCACTTGTATTTTGTTTTCTAAATTATTTTTAATCGTAATTTAAAAAATAAATTAATAAATAAATAACACCAGTTGAAATCTACACCTTTACTAACATTATGAAAATTGCACATGTGCGGAGAGAAGAGGAGCTTCCATATTTGCAGATGCCTGAGCTGGCGACAAGCGACAACGGGCAACCAGTGTTGTTACCAGTAAGATCTTCATGTGCGCACCAACGATATGAAATGAGTAGATCGCTTATGTAGCCGCCATCTTTGGGGCAATTTGAAGGCGGCGAAAATTGGAACTAATCTCTATTGTTAGTGCAAGGATAATAAAATAACAAGGATTGCTTATGCGGGTAAATTGACGTGATTGGCTGATGCAGATGACGTCACTCCTAGACCTTGCTTCAAAGGAAAAGCATATGAACACAGCAACAGTTAACATATTCTTTTTATTTATTTGAAATTTTTGATAAAATTTATTATATATTATTGCAAAGTATTACATATAATTATGTATATGTTTGACCTGATATATTAATAAGTTATTTATATTTTTCATACCCTTTTATTAATTCAAAATTAGCTTAATTCATAAACTGAAAATGTCGTTTGTATTGTAATGCAAAAACTTAAAGGATCTGTGCACTTTATTTTTATAAGTAGGCTTCGGATTTGCATATAATGCATATTTTTTCCCGAACAAGTAATTCACTCAAATAATGTTTTTAATTGAATATTTGAAAATGTCAATGCTGGAAAGAAGAAAAGGAGCGGGGCCTAGATAAATATGCTTAAAAAATGAAAAAATACTAACACGAATCTTAATAAAGTGTTGATCCTAAAACATAAATTTATGAAATATAATGTTATGATGATACATTTTCTCCAGTGATTCTTTTAAATTTAACACATTACTGGAAAATAAATGGCCAATCTATTCGGGAAAATCACAGGTAAACTAGTAGCAGGTTATTGCATTTTATTTGTAATTAGGGTTCGGATTTAAATGCACTAAAAAGTGCAGAAGTATGCGCAAATATGGTACATGCGCTAAAAAAAAACAAAAAAAAAACCGCCAAAATATGCAGTAAAAACTTACCTGTTCAGCAGCAAATACTTGGATAAAAATGAACTGTAGTTGTAAGCAACATCCCTTCAAAAATATGCACTAAAGTCAGAAATATGCATTTTTATGTACATTAAAACTTAAGCTAGAAGGCCCAGAAAGGGGCTAAAAGAGCTTAAAAACAACATTTGAGCGAATTACTAGTTCGAGAAAAAATATGCATTATATGCAAATCCGAAGCCTACTTATAAAATAAAGTGCTCGGATCTTTTAAGTTTTCGCATTAAATTCAATTACTTAATGCAGACGAATGTTGTCATTTTCCTAAACATCAATCAGGTACTTTGCGCGTTTGGTTACGTCGATGCTAGTGTCTGATATTAAAAATTTAAGTACCGGTATTATTTAATTTTAAAACACTCTTCTTTAAAATTTTTCGAGGTGGTAGTCTCCCACTGGTAGACCTAACAAGTCGTATTGAAGATCTCGCTGGAAGTACGGCTGCTCCACTGTATTCAGTGTAATCATGTCATGATTTCAGATGAAATTTTTTATGCGTTTAAATTTGTTCACCCAAAATTGTCAACATTTATCTTTTGGAAATGTCAAATATTTTATGCGTTGCGAGTTTTGGTTTTTCTAAGTAGTTATTCCTACCTCCATGATTTCTCCTGCGCTGCCCGCTCGTCGGGTCTAGGACTGACGTCACAGTTAGTTTGTTTGCAAATTTCCTCGCTAGATGGTAGCATCGCATAAGCAATCCTTGTTGTTAGTGTAGGCGTCATTACTGTGGTTGGCAGAACAATATCGCCAGCCAAAGCGCCATTACTGAAAGCACCCACCTCACCCACCAACATCGTGCTTATAGTCTGAAATTTCTTAAGCGACCTCTCCCAAATTTAGATGCTTTTTAATAAATGCGGTATATAATTTCATAAATACCTCTAAACAATCATTCTGGTATCACTGAAACGACGGTAACATGGTTGAATATCGACATCTTTTATGTATCAATAACCACGATATAAAAGATGACCAGGGTTTTTACATGAGAAAAACATTCTAAGACGCAGAAAGATAAAAACACACCTGTGAAAGGTCAGTGGTGAACCTTTAATATATCTATTACTGCAATTTAAAGCTGGACAAGAAATCAGCATTGAGTTTTACTGTGTTTGTCTACGCAAACTTCAAACGTAAACATACGATGAAGGCCCTTTTTTTGCCAACCAAAGCAATGACCGACAGGCTTTCAAATGGGGACGCGTTGGTGGCGCTGAAAGCAGCTCATGAGCGATCTACTCATTTCATATCGTTGGTGCGCACCAACTTTTTTGTTTTATTTATGGCGGCCGTTTGACATTGATGTCACTTAGTGGAAAATCACAAATGAAAAATGTGATACAGAATAGTTGTATCGGTGGCATTCTATGATGGTACCGTGTTAAACTCCCCGACTTCTGTTGAATCATATTTAATCCACTGTACCAATACGAATCACAAATTAATCCAGTAAGATGTGTTTTTCTACTACCTTAGACATCATAGACATAAATTACAACATGTAACTGGAGACTTTAGATCATATGGCTGCAAACCGATCTAATGCATGTTGAAGGTGAGTGCAAGAAGACCTAACTAGGACACGGTGTCGATAAACAGCAACCTCTCCACCAAGCAATCATCCACACGAATATGCTCATCGCCTCGGCTGTTCCAGACTATCCAGTCCACAAAGATAATGAACAAGAACGGCAACTGTACGCACCCTTGGTGGAGTCCAACACCCGCGGTCAACGATCTTGATTTAATGTCATTTATCCGGTCGCACATCTCACAAGTTTGACAGAGACATGACAACATCCACTCCCGATCTTCTCCCGAGGAACTTTTGTCATATGCTTTTTCGAGGTCCATAAAGCAAGACTAGACATCATCTTTGCATACTCCCGGGATTTATCAAAGATTTCCTTAGAGCAGGGGTGGGCAACTGTTTTTTTCTTGAGGGCCGTATAAGCGTTTTCAAAAATGTTCGCGGGCCGCATGACCAATGACGACACATGTAGTAAAAACGTAATCTCCTTAAAACACTTATTAACATGATAATGTTTTAAGGCTGGACATCTATCTACAAAACACGTGATGCGGGCGGACGTTATCGTACTCCAGAAGAGGGTCCAAAGCTGCCATTCAATCCTGGTGTCGACAACAACTCCGGAATTCCTCTCCGACGGGTTCACCCAACTAGCCACGCGTTGGCGCAATGCGTGGAAAGGGATGGGGACTATGTCGAAAAGTGAATAGTGCATTACATAGAGGACAAATGTGAGTATAAGATACAAAAAGAATTTTGAAAATCGGTTATCAAATAAAAAAGTTACAGCCATGGAGACCTTATTTATCAATCGCCCCTCGTATATTTTAACATGATAATGTTTTAAGGCTGGACATTTATCTACAAAAAACGTGATGCGAAAACAGACACCAAAAAGTGTTACGGAAACAGTTTTCCATTGTTGTTGGACGTTTAACCATTGTTGGCGCCGGAACTGAAAAGACATGTGACCATTGTTGTCTGAGTAACAATTTTTATTTAAATCTTTACTACAGAGATATTATGAAATAATGTATGTTGAAAGTGTAGTAACAGATAGCGCAACTATACTTCGCTGTCTTATCTAGCCATGTAATGGCCTAATGTTTTACTTTCAGCGTTTTGAATGAAGACTAATGAATCCTAGTGAATTGGAATAAACTCATTTCCATTACAATAAATATATTTTATTTTTCACAATTTAATTCATAATTTATTATTTTGAAACATTTAGATCTTTTGATGGTTTTTGAAGTCTTCAACTTATCCATAATTTACGCGCTGGTTGAATTTCTATGTGCTTTGAAGTGCTTAATTTATTTCTACAAATTCCTTTCTCTCTATAGTTAAGAATAACTTTCCGGCTAAAAAGAGCGTTATGGGTGATGCAATAATTTCAATTTTTCGTCATACAAAATACACTCTTTTTAAGAATTTAGATACTGCGAAAAGCTTGCAGGTGCCTTGGTTGTTGTCCCACATTCGATTGTGAGCACAGACGCGAGTAAGGAGAGGAACCTTAAGTATAGACACTATGTTTACTCGACGTATCGAGAGACTCGATACTCATGCTTCTATTTCATACTTCAGTTATTCTAAGCCCTTATTCAGTATTACCGATGTACATGATTCTGTATACTCGTCTATTGATAAATAAATAAAACGTTTATATTACTGTATAAAATATTTATTTGTTTGTTGCATCTAAAAACATTATCATGATTCAATGTTTCGGGTTGCAGATTCGAAACTAAGTCATTTTTTTAATCAGTTTAAACAATTCTTTTACAATTTACAAACATGCTAATACAATAAATGACAAATATATAATAGTCACTATTTATTAATGTGAAGTTTGAAGGTATCCATTGTCAGCGACAAGTTTATTGTAATCAGGTGTGAAATTGCTGCTATTAATGCGCAGAACGGCCTGTAAGTTTTCATTTGTCAGTAGTGACCTGTACTTGGACACTTTATTATATGCTGAAAAGCATATATTGGTTTCGCTCTGTTTGTGTGTCTGTCTGTCTGTCTGTCTGTCTGTCTGTCTGTCTGTCTGTCTGTCTGTATGTATGTATGTATGTATGTCCGACGATTACTCGAGAACGCTTTAACTTTTTCAAATTCTGCTTTCGCTCGTCGATAGAGACACTTCCTGAGCTCACATGATTAGTTTGTGATTGAAATCGGTCTAACAGTCACGTGACTATTGAGACCCAACCCCCCCCCATTAAATTTTGTTATTGCAAATATAAGGCATGTAATATGTCATTTGAACGGGAATGACGAACACAAGACGAATATGACATTCTTTTCGATTTTCGAAATGCTACGTCCGAGAAAATGACCCCCAAAAAGTACTTCAATGAGCCGTTATTACGAAGCTATATATAAGAATACAAGCTTAATCAGTAGCTTTATGTGCCCAGCCGGCCATCGTTTGCACGAAAACGTTGAAATGGAAGAACTTAACTGTGATATATCAACTTTTGATGAGCTCTCGTGGACCCCTTTAAGCACGTGCACTAATGTTAAGAAAATTAACTTAGGGTATGTAATATATCAATCGATTCCTACTGACGAGATATAAGTGAATACAGTGTTACTTTTTGTCTATCAGTTAAGCATTGTTAATGGCAGCTTGGAGCACGTGCCTGTTATGAAGCTTTGTCGTTGCACGTGCTCATTTCGTTTGAAATGTTAAGAAAATTCAGTGCTGTGAGGCCTATTGTTAAATGTGTTAATTAATGTTACGGCGATTGTTAAAAATGGCTAATTAATGTTAGGCCTATTGTTAAAAAGGGCTGATTAATGTTAGGCCTATAGTTAAAATGACTACTTTATGTTAGGCCTATTGTTAAAAATGACTAATATTAGGCCTATTGTTAAAAATGTCTAATTAATGTTAGGCCTATTGTTAAAAATGGCTAATATTAGGCCTATTGTTAAAATGGCTAATTAATGTTAGGCCTGCAGTTAAAATGACTAATCAATATTAGGCCTATAGTTAAAAATGACTATTTAATGTTAGGCCTATTGTTTAGAATGGCTAATTATTGTTAGGCCTATAGTTAAAAATGGCTAATTAATGTTAGGGATATTATTAAAAATGGCTAATTAATGTTAGGCCTATAGTTAAAATGGCTAATTAATGTTAGGCCTATAGTTAAAATGACTAATTAATGTTAGGCCTATTTCTAAAAATGGCTAAATAATGTTAGGCCTAATGTTAAAAATGGCTAATTGAAGATAGACCTATATTTAAAAATGATGTGAATGCGGATAGAATCAAAGGTATTTCCACTGTTTATTTTAACCAAGTGCAAGTAAAAGTGAAATATTCAAGTTTAAAATTACATCTGCATCACAGCTAATTTTCCTGGAATGCTTAAAAGATTTTTCCCGACAATGCTTTGAAACAATGATTTTTCTCTCTTGACGTTTATGGTAACTTTGATCCCCTAGATCATAGGGGAAGAACATAGGCCCAGTAGTTTCAAACATTTAGACGTGCGGGGATTTCATTTCTCATTTCGCGCGTGTTTGGAAAGATTCGTGTGAGCGCTGCAATCGAATACGTAAATTTACATGCAGTGCTCGTCATTGCTGTTTATAAAAACATTACTGTAATATTAAACAACAAATTTTAATATTCTTCTTTTCAGCATATTTGAAAATCGTTTTACGAGTTATATTCTTGTTTTCATACAAGAAAAAGTCTGTTCGAGGCAAGTTTTATGAACATTTTTCTTGCGAAAACTTTCAATGTTGGAAAAAAGAGTTTTCTTTCAGATTTGCATAGAATTGTAACAGATTTTGTGAACTAAAGTGTGCTTTCAGTGCACTGTCTGCCTGCATGCCGATCAGCTCTATTTGGAGAGGTATGGGTGCTATTTCAGCATCACAGTTAAAAGGTGATGTCAAAATATGGAATTGCGGTTCCATTGATTTGAAGTCCGCAAATCGTCTTCCGAATTCAGCATTTAGTTTGTGAAGCTGTTGGCTATATTTTTCATAATATTCAGACAAAACCGTTTGCGTTTGCAGAATTGGGAAATGAGCAAAGTTTCCCTGACTAATCTGTTTAGCAAACAGCCGCAGTTTAGATTGAAATACTGTCCCAGCAAAATACAACTCATGCGCAAACACGTCTTTACCTTGCAATTTCAGGTTCAATTCATTAAGCTTATTCATGACATCCACAGCAAATGCCAAGTCACAAAGCCATTTTTCATCTTTAACACAGTTACAGAACTCCGAAGAAATATTTTTCATCTCCAAAAACAACACTATTTCTTCTTTCAGATTCCAAACTCGGTTCAGTACTTTTCCTAAACTTAACCATCGAACATCAACTATTTCCAAATCCATTTCCTCTAGAAACGTGCGAAACTGTCGGTGATTGAGACCTCTTGATCTTATAATATTAACAACCTGCACCACAGGATCAATAATATGTTTAAAATCAAGCACAGACTTACAAAGAGGGGGGGGGGGTTCTAGAAATTTTGGCGTCGACTACAAAGGTCATTTTGCGCCTTTTACACAAGTTATAACAGGACTTACAAAGGATTCCTTGATGAATGATACAGTGAAACGATAGCACTGTATTACTTGGACAATTTTCCTTTACTTGATCGTTCAAGAATGCGATCCATCAGTTGTGATGCTTGCTAAGTTGTGCAAATTCAAACCACACCTAGACAAACATTTCTTAACACTATCGTGAAAATCTTGGCCTGTGGTTGTATCGTTCATGGATTCCATTGAAAGCAATTCTTCACTAATTTCGAAATTGTCTTGGATCCCACGATGAATATCAACAATTGAGCTGTATCCTGAATGTCAGTGCTTTCGTCCAGTGCAAGAGAATACCACAGGAAATTCTTAGCGGTTTGAAGGAGTTGGTCCGTCAAATTTGAAGATATAGCCTGAATTCTCCTGACCACCGTTCTGCGTGACAAGCTGATAGCCTGGACTTTAGAAATGGCCTCAGGGCAAACGATATTAATTGCTTCCGGCATTCAGTTTTTTAGAAATTCAGCATCAGAAAATGGCTTGTTGTGTTTTGCTATCTTGTTTGCTAGTAGAAAATTAGCAGTGGTGGTGTCCTTGTTCAAGTTACTTTGTTTTACGAAAACAGTTTGCTCGTTAAGTTATTTGTCAACATATTAACTGTGCACTGTATTTCAGAATCCGATAAATCGTGATATTTACGATGTTTTGTTTCAAAATGCCTTTTCAAATTGTACTCCTTGAACACAGCCACACTCTCACGACAGATAAGACACACGGCCTTTGTTCCTATTTGATTAAAGAAGAATTTTCTAGTCTATTCATGATTAAAAATTTGGCATTCACTCTCTATATTTCTTTTCTTTGCGTGCTTGTAATTACTCATTGTGTAACTAACTTTTTTTCAGAATCTAAATTAAATAGTAAATTGACTAATTAAAATTATTTTCTAAGTAATTTTTCGTTAATAAATTAATTTATAACTTTTGGACTTATCTTAAAGTAACTTCTTTTCGTAATATACTCTGAATACTGGCTCTTGCTTGGATGGCGAAACCGCGGTTTAAATATAAGCTGTTTGGAGCAAATGTCCTAGGGGCAAGTGTCCGGTGGGGCAAATATCTGGACCCCGATCAGACAGTCATACGATTACTTTGAAGTCTTCAGAAATATGAAAAATGTTTGTCGGCTTCGGAGAATTTATAGTAAGAAAATTCTATTGGTTCTTACCTGGATGGCGAAACCGCGGTCATAAAGTCTCCAGTATTTGACTATTACTATTGGAATTATTTTATTTGAACTGAACAAGTTATTTCCAATAATTTGAAACACTGAAACACTAAAAAGAAATGTTTAAAACTAATAAAATTTTGAACAACAAAAAAAACATTTGGAAACTTATAAACTCTTGGCGGGCCGTAGGTTGCAAAGATGTGATTCTTTGGTCAGGCTGTGGTTTTCTCGGCGACTTGGAATCGACTATTTCCCTACTTCTTCTCTTCAGACATTTAGCATAAACTTTCCCGGGAATGCTGAACAAAGATGTCTCGATTGTTGTCGCAATCCTTTCGATTTCTGCTTTTAAAAATAGGGATCGCAATACTTGTCTGGTATTGCTTAGGGGCCTACCCTGATAGTCAAGCAACTCGACATACCCTAATCAGCCATCCTGATTCAAGGCGTTTAACATCTCAGACCGGGATCCGTCATCACCTGCAGTTTTGCCAGTCTTCGGCAATTTAATTGCCTATCTGACCTCTGCTTCGGTAACATTACCGTGAGTAGCTCCGCTCCAAGATACACCTCACGTACTTTAGTTGTTACTGTTAACGTACAGATTTTGATCAAATACTGTGCGGATCTGTCTTTCTGTTTATTTTTGGAGAAAAGTTGAAAAGGAGAATCAAAAATTATTTGTAGCGTCTTTACGTGTTTGATCGTGCAGGCTTCTGACGAAAAGAACGAGAAGAAAGAACAAGATAAAAGTGGGGGAAAGAAACTTCTACCTTTATAACGTGGAACGCCATAATTTTCTTTACTTGCTGGTGGTGGTATTCGATCGAGAGAAAGGGAGAAACACTCTAGAGGGAGGAACCTAATGAATTCTTATCGTGAATTTTCGGCATAATTTTGAGAACCAACCGATAAGAAAGACGGCCGATTCTCTCTTTTCATTCAGTGTTTACATACACAACACACGCGCAATCTCTTATTTGACTTAAAAATTACAATTTGATTACGTATGATTCCGACACAAGATAACTTTGAAGAATTCCTTACACAGAATTTCATTATGTTACGCGCAGTATGATTAAACTTCAATGTACTGATTATATTTAGATAAAATGAGATAAAAATGAGAAGTGGGATGCTGATTTTTGAAGTTTGAAGGAATGAAGTATACGTAGCCGACGAGAAAGGCAGGCACTCCAAGACCAAATGACTTCCGATGCCAAATTCACAGAATGTTTTCTCTTCTTTTACAGCTGCTCCAGCATTTCCCACATTTTGTCGATGTTATTACGGTGTATGACATGATAACATCGTACACAATTCTAGCGCGACGTAGAGCGCAGTTAGGTTGAAGTTGGACAATACATTATGGCCTTATTTTAGAATGTGAACAAATGGTAACTGGTACGTATTACTTAACAACGTGACAGAGCACCGAATTCATGCATCAGGATATCTGAACTAAATTCTGAGTTGCAGCACTTATAATTCGAACACATGACAGCAATCTAGAGTTTATGCTCAACAGAAGACAAAGATGTGTAATTTCAGAGGCAATTTTGTCGATGTAGATCAGACGCCATGTTTTCCAACGTGATAAAATGGTTTTCCTCCTCGTTTCGGAGGAAAAAAATAAAATATTTTACGCTTATTTTTGTAGTGCCAGATAAGCAAGTGGGAAGAAAGGTATACAACTTAACACGTCAGGTTCTGTGGATTTACTGGTCTGGGTTAGATTCCTGTAGTATTGAAAATTTTTTTCATTATTTTTCCATTTTTTTTTGTGTTTTTCGCCATTATTATTTGTTTGCACTTTGCAATAATAACATTCACATACATAAACAAAGTCACAGGTCAAAAAAATGCAAAATACATTGTACAGTGTTTTCACGGACGGACATTGCCGTGACGTGTGAAATGAAAAAGAAACGATAAAGATCTATTCGCAAAATCGACGGTCTATGCGCAATCGTCATCGTCACAGCCATATCACGGATCGCCATTGACCATCCGTGAAAATATTGTACAACGCATTTTTCTTTGAGCTGTGACATCGAATGTTATTTGGCTTCCCATTTGGCTTATCTGGCACTAAAAATATTTTATTTTTTTCTCCGAAACGAATGGCCATTGATTCAAATCGTTTTACACAGAAGATATATTAATGTTGTAGATTGACCTCCTAAAATTTCAACCAAATCCGTGATTACATGCCCGTGCGCTCCCCTTGTCTGATATGGAATGTAATATATCAAACAACCTGTAATGACGTATCGTGGATGAATATAACGAGAAATTAATGCCAGCCGAAATTGGCTCAGTGGTACGTATTTTAATGATATTATTTACGCCTTAATTATCAATATTAATTTCTGTTAGGAAATTGTTATCAATAGCCATAGCAGCCGCCACGTAAGTTGAACGATCTTTTTGACATGCGCAGTAAGTCATTTCATCAATATGTTTTGTCTGGATTTTGCCCATGATGCACTTGTTCTACTATAGTAATATCATGGTTATAACTTCTAATAACCATGGTAATATCGTCGAGATATCGTTGAAACGTGGAAAGCCTATTAAAAGTCATAATATAAAACAAATTGATTCGAGTCGACTATTCTGCGTCATTTTTTAATTTATTAATTTATTAATTTCATTTATCTATTTAAAAGAAAAAACGAAAACTAAATTTAAATAAGAAAACAATGCTTTGAAAACGAAAGCGAATGTTTCATGGAATAGATAAGCGATTTACTTCCCGTTAACGTCTATTGGCTGGCGTTAGAAATGACGACATCCTGTCGTTCAACTTATGTGGCGGCAGCTTTAGTAGCTAATCGCTCCCTTCAACAGTACATGCTGACGCAGAAATGCTTTAGCAATAGATTATGAAGAAATAGACCTTTCACAGAACGCTTCAACAACGTACGTTCATTTCATTGAATAGGAATGCTTACAAATTAAAGGACTCTTATATGTTCGAATGAATATATAGAGAATTACTGTTCTTTGCATTTAACTTTTCAAGTACTTTTATTCATTTATTCATTTACACATTTCCGTTACAAGTACGCCTTGCCTTAGCAACCAGAGGCCTCCTTAAGAACCTCATCTAACCCTAACAACGAAAGGCTTCTTTAGAAAACAAATGCTTTCCTTTTTATCCTCAAATGCCTTAAATCCTATTGGTCCTGGGCATTTCGGTTGCCTGATTCGTTAGATCTTGTGTGTAAACAAATATTTAGTTGATTATAACAGATGGCCAAACTAAAAACTCGATGACGCGGTCCGCGACAATAAAATACTTCATTGTGTGGTAAACGACAGATTATGTGATGGTCGACAACAATAAATGTTAAATTCTGTTAGTGGCCCTTGACAATTTTTGTTGGGCGGTGGAACACAGGAAATAAAAGAATTTAGCTGTCACTGGATTATAATGTTAAAAATATTCGGAAAACTGAGAAAAAATTAAACTAAACGACGTTAGTAAAAAGAAAGTTCATCTGTCTCTCAGGGTAAGTTTGCAATAGATATTTATTACTTTTTCTACGCAAATATTGACAGTAGTCTTAAATATTAGCTTTTTTGAAAACGTAAATTAAACCTTAAATTATGCACTCCATATTAATGAAAACCGGGAGAAGGGTATGTAGCATGATTTATCTGATTCGGTGGGTGCCTTTAATTAGTGCCTTTATTTTAATAACACTGGCAAAAAAAAAATTAAACAACAAAAAAAATTTATGAAGGAAGCGAATAAATCATTAATAGAGTACACCAAAAAAGAAGAGAAAAGAATAATGGAAGGAGAATGAGAGAGACAATGGAAGGAGACGAATGAAGTAGTTGTGACGATGGTTTGATTTTCAATTAACTTAAACAAGGTCCAATTACTCTCGGCTAATGCCCAATTAGAGAGGGGGTTGCGAACGGTTCGTTCGATGGGAACTACTTATGAGAGGAGAACCAAACGGAACTACTTGAAAAACTCGCCAGCGTAGGTTGCGTCCTCATCACTCGACGAGAGGTGCCACCACCTGAGCCACCCCTAGCGATTCATCGACTGAAAAGAGGGAGTGTTTGAAGTGCTTATAAAAAGAAATTTTAAGAAATAACATTTATTAATTAAATAAAGGTCTTCTCAAAAGTGATCGATAAAAAAACTCAGTAGGTTTTTTATATTAACACGCCCTTATTTTAACTATTAGCCTAGAATTATAGTTTTTATTTTTCTCGGTCTGGTGATTCGAGATAATAACTGAAGGAATTCTATGTTATAAACTTTTGCAGGTATTCATGCATTTCAACTATTCCACTAGTCAACAAACCATCGGCATTTTTAATCTAAGTTTTTATACAACTATAATTTTTTTCAAGAAAATTTTAATTTCTAAATTTTAGTCATCAATCTCTAAAACTAATTAAGTTTTTACAAACTAATAGCGTCTCCTAATTTGAAATAAAAAACGAGTGGTCTTAATTAACCTTCTATTCACAGCCATCTATAGCTCAATTTAACAACCAGAACGTCACCAATTTCGGCAGGGTGACTAATTAGAACGCGGGAAGTAACACTCAAGAACAAAAATCAGTTTAATAAGTCGCCGATAGGAGAAATAATGTCCTATTTTAGCCAGGAAAGTCAATAATTTGCACGAGAATATGCATCCCTGGCTTTATACAGTAGAGCTATGAAGTAAAGGAAGAATGCATTCTTATTGATTGTCTTGCTGAATTTACACTGCTGGCAAAAAAAAAAAAGAATGCAACAACTAGAAGGAATGGGTCGATTTATTTGAAATTTTGCACACTTGTATATGGGTGGCAAGAAATGATTCAAATGAAGAACGTTGAACAGGATGGCTCCCATGCACTTTCTTGAGAAGAATGGTTCGGACCAGATTTGCATGAAATCATCAGTTTGGCATCTGCATTGTACTGTAACAGTTGACTCTAGGTGTTGTGACAACTGCAATGCCACGCACACGCCGCCGTGCTCCTGTGCAACAACTCACGGAGTTTGACAGAGATCGGAGAGTGGGACCTTCGAGAGATGCTCCCAACCTGCAAACAAGGTAACTGCTCTAACCAGCCCTAAGGACATGTATATAGCGTAATGCTTCCACGTCCATAGCAGCGAAATTAGGTGTGGGGGGAGGTACAGACTTTTGACTCACCTTGTAAATTACACAAACTTTGTTGGTCATGAGATATTTACTGTTGATCCGTGCATATTACGGTGAATTGTGTGTTGCTATCACTACTATTAAGTATGGTTCCCACATGCGTAAAAACAACGGCAGAAACCACAAAGCAGAAAAATTTTATGATGTCACTTCCCGTTTTCGTCTCTTCTGCCCGACTGAAAATTTCTGCTTTTTAGAGTTGGGTTGAGTTCAACTTTTGTGGCACAAGCAGGACAGAAACGATTGCTCAGCCAATAGAAAACGATCTCTGCAGTGACGTCACAGTGACGTCCTCTCTCTCTCTCTCTC
>JAHWFO010057280.1:24187670-24217197 GCA_023313115.1 Rhysida immarginata | reverse complement strand
AATGCTGATTAGAAGAGTGAAAAGTTATTGAATGTTGATTCTCTTGAAGATAATTGCATTTATGAGAATGTATTGTTAACATACACTTAACAAAGCTAATATGCAGTTAATTATCTTACAAAGCTCTATTGTAGACGACATTTTGGTTGATCCGCCAGGAGAATAGATGTAAAGGTTGTCTGGAGATCCTACGCGTGAGCATGCTACGAACTGTTTTCCTTATGAAAAGCACGGATTCTCCGAATTGACTCCCGCTATTTTAATGACTCTCGTTGCGCTTTCTTGATGGTCATAGCAAATGCAAACCGAATTGGAGTTGAAGCGCTTATATATCTTCAAGAGCTTCGTTTGCTCTAAAAGCTTCATGTTGAAGGCGGTCATGCCCTTGTCTTTCTGCATGCTATTCAAGTCCTTCTCTTTGTCTTGCTTCAGTCATACTTTCTCAGTTATTTTGCTGACGAATATTTCTTGCTTCTGCTCTCTCGATTCTGCTATACTCTCTCTCTCTCTCTCTCTCTCTCTCTCTCTCTCTCTCCCCCTCATTCCATATAGACGGTTTGTCGTTTCTTCTAATAACTCGTTTGCTCTGATTTCAGCTGCACGCCTCGCAGCTGAGGTTCTCCTTCCAAGAGCACTTTTTCGTCGAGGCATAATTTCTAAACAAAGAAACTCGAATCCGAGGACAAATTTCTCTGATGGCTAATACTGCTGTAAAACGTGCTTCATTAAAAACCGTTGCATTGTTACGTTCCTCTTCAAATTTCACCTTGTTGCAACAATTAGAAGCTTAGTATAAAAATAATTCTGCAACGCGCAGTTTATAATGTAAATATAGATGTCCCTTTTTTAAATTTCTTATTGTTACAACTGCCTTATTCCAAAAATGATCTTTTCTCAAGTGTACAAAAATTCTTGCTAAACAAAAATTCAACATTGATTCCAAATTACTCGACGAATACGAAGTTTAGAGGGAGGAAAAAACTGAAGAAAAACAAAGCGAAAGTTAAACGGAATAAAAATAACACATGACTTTATATCAGATGTTGATAATAACGGAAAAATTATATAAATGAAAAAAAAAATATATTAAATCATCTGCGCTTGAATTCGAACTTGCGACCGTCAGATCAGGTGGCTTTTCACTCATAAGGTCCGCCGCATATTTGCTAGCGCTAAAATAAATTTGCGGCGGGTCTAAAACCTATGCAACCCGCGGAAATACAGGGTGATTCAGAAAGGTAGGTCAAGAATGAAACACCATGTACAGTTTGTAGCGGGGAACAATATTTTTCCTATAAACATGGGTCCGGAAATGCATCCTTACAGAGATAATGCAACTTATACGAAGTAGGAATGCACGGCAATGATAAATTAGGATCTAAACATGTAAATTGTTCGTGTCCTCTCCTTTAAAAGAGAGGAAACGAAACATGTAACTCTATTGTCGTACAATGGATCCCTTGACTAATGCGGAGCTGGCGGACATGCATCTCGTCTACGGCGAGGCACAGGATAACGTTACTGAAGCGGAAGGATTTACCAACAAGGTTTTCAAGACCTGAATCTTCACCAAAATTCGCGAGGTCATTCCTACCTCGTGCAAGTTGCATTATCTCTGTAAGGATGCATTTCCGGACTCGTGTTTATAAGAAAAATATTGTTCCCCGCTACAAACTGTACATGGTATTTCATTCTTGACCTACCTTTCTGAATCACGCTGTTTATGACAAAGTAGTGAAAAGACCACCATGAAGCTCCATTCTTCTGCTACCTAATGAACGGACAAATAATTCTGCAATAAGCAATATGGTAGAGTACTTAACGAACGCCTCCTAAGGATAAGGCCTGAGCGCGAAAACGTCATACATTGTTATATCATCATCCGAATATACGTTTAATCGCATTACTAGCAATAATAAGCCCTGAAATGCGATTAAACGTATCTTCGGATAATGATATAACAATGTCTGTCGTTTTCGCGCTTAGGCCTTATCTTTAGGAGGCGTTGACTTAACACGCCGACGCTTATGTAAGCCGAAACATGTCGGTATAGGAAATATTGCCTTTGCTTAATGCGTTAAATTGGCACTAGTTGCTGTTCTGAAAAGTTCATTTTAAATAACAAGTGACACTGGATGTGTCGTCTCCGCTGAGGCAGGGCAGTATCCTTCCAGTAACGTTTGGCTTGCACTACGTTAATTCTCCTTTAAACTTTTTTTTTTGGAAAATTCTTTAACTTTAAGAGATTTGATAAATGAATATTCATGAAAAAAATAACAACGTTCGATTACACATAATTTAATCTTGAAAATTATAATTCAAATTAATATTGGTTAAAATTAAAACTGCCAAATGATTAAAAATTAAAAAATTAAAAATTAAAAAAAAAACTGCCAAATGCGAAAATTATTCAAAAAGTTTCAGTTGATTTAAAAAACATGAACTTCAATTTCTGATAGTGATAGAAGAATCCGCTTTTCTAAATAAGATTCCTTAGAAAGGTAAAACTTTAAAAGATTCAGTTTTAATTCATTTATAAAGCAAACGCTTACAAAACTCTACATAAAATAAGTAAAATATTGTAAATGGCCAGATTGCACGCTTTAATGAATTGGATAGCTACATGTTGCCCGTCCATAAAGCCAAATTATAAATTTAAATTCTTAACGCTAAGTTAGTACAAGATTCACAAACCGAGAACTAATTTCTACAAAAATAAAACGAAAAGCAGGGAAAAAAGGGGGGAGGAAAAAACTCACCCAACTAAGACGGAAAAAGTATGTGAAACATGCAAATGCTTCTGCTTGAAGGAGTGCAAAAAGAGGCAGTAATACAAACACTGGTGGAGGAGGAGGGGAAATAAGAAATTTTATTTGCATATAAAAAAAAAGGAGCAAGGGTAAGTTGAGAGAAGGGGGGAGGGGGGGGTAGGTCCGTCCGAGCGACTGTTTTTGGAGACAATGGACGCGAATAAAATGTTAAGGTCTCCTACCCACAAGCAAGCGAAGCTTCGAGTTTTCTGCTCACGTGGCCTCATTTTTACGCCACATGACCCACGTTCAACGACGTCATTGTCGGATATGAAAGGGACAAGGCTCCAAATGAGCGGCGAAGAAGTTTCATGGAAATAATTCAAAAAGTTAAGAAAATTAATAACAACGCCTTTCTTTCTTCATTATAAAACGCAAGCGCTTGCCAACCAAGTATGTCAAGTATGCGCTTTCATGCACTTTTAAGTACAAACTCCTACTTAACTAACCTCTATATTTAAAAAACTTTTCAACCTCATATGTTAGAGAGTGTTTTTCGTACATTTCAAATTAAAAAAGATTTCCCAATCCTATAGAATAATATCAGGCAAAGGAATCCCGATCTCTTCACAAGGCTAAGGGAAAGAAATAATCTTATGTTTCTAAAAATGATAAAACTTTCCGGGATTCCAGGATGATAAAAGTAGCTTTTAGACTGACCGGGATAGACCAATCCTCTTGCCAACCTGATCTCTACATTTGATCCCAGTGATTTCTGCTCTACACAAAATAGAACCGAAATGTGAAACAAACTTTATTTTCAAAACAAAAATTATTGAACAAATTATTGAGCTAATTTTCAATAACAAAATGAATGGTTTAGAAATAAAATTCTATGCCTGGAAACCACGTTGTCAGTTCCTTTAGCGGGAAGTTGTTTTGCGAGTTCGAATATCCGATTTACTTATTAGATAGTAATAGTATCTCTAACTTTCTTAATTGACCCTAGGAAATATTACGCTTTATTTATTTTTTCCTTTAGAGTGTCATCTGTCAGAGGTCTCTTTATCTCAGCGTGGCATTTCCCTCATCTGTTGTGGCGCTGCATAATTCCATTTGGCGGACGTTCGTGGCAGCCGGGGCTCCGTTCGCTTGGCCCATCGATCGCTTCGTCAAACAGTCGAGCCTCCGCTGATCACACGGTTGCAACTTAATTAATTAATTTATTTATTTTCGCCTGGGTTTAGTTCGATTATTGCATGCAATTAGTCAGATTATCAAGCCACGTTCGATGAAAGAAAACGTCATTACGTGTCATGCAGAGTGTGTTACCGGTCCAACGTCCGTCTATCATTGGCGACCCCATCCGAATCACATTATTTACATCTGGCCTGGAAATTAGAATTTATTATCTATAATAAAACAATTTGTTCGCACTAAAGAAGGATTATAAATCATAGGCGTGAGTTTTGCATATTTCGTTAGAACTTGGAGAAATTTCCAAAATTATCTATTACGGCTATGGTATCGCTAATCTGCTTCTAGAAATTAGCCGTTTATAGCCAATTGTTTAAAATAATTGTTAAAAATCTAGATATTTTCCAAATCTAATTTTAGTAGAGTAAATAAAACAATTACAACAAAATTTTTATTTTTATTTAGATTTTATTATTTTATGTTATTCTATTTTCCATTAAAAGGAGTATACAGTCTGTAACATTGCTATGGAATCAAGGCATATTTCAAAGTAACTTTTCAAATTATCCATATATCAAAATGCTGAATGTTACATATGTTTATAAACCATAAAGATGTTTAATGAAACAAACAAACAAAAAAACAAAAACATTGTTTGATCAATAAACAAAAAAATCCATTAATTAACTGTAACAGTTCTATGGAATCACAAATAAAAGTTTAAAGAAAACTACAATTCAATATTTAGTTGAACCACCTTTTGCTGAAATTAATTGAAACACTCTGTTAGGCATTGATTCAACTAGCTTTTGGAGAACTGGAAGTCTTATGTTGTCCCATGCCTCTAAAATAGCGAGTTTCAGCTGGTTAACATGATCAAAGTGTTTCTTTTTAGCATAAATTTTCGATACCATGATACCCTATAAATTTTCTATGGGGTTCATGTCCGGGCTTAATGATGGCCAATTAATTACTTCAATTTTTTCATCAACGAACCATGTTTTCATTGCTTTTGAAACATGGCAGCTTGCGTTGTCTTGTTGAAATTTCCACGTTGGGCCACCAATCAAAGGGCCAAACGGTATTAAATGATCATAAAGCAATGTCTGATACATTTTGGAGTCCAATCTTCCTTCCACAAACACAAGATCTGATTTTCCGTTGTAGCCAAATGCTGCCCACACCAATGACAGATCCCCCTCCAAAGTTCCTGCTGAACTGAATGTTGGGAGTCGTCCTCAGATCATGCCAGGAACATGCATTTCCGTCTGGTCCGTCTAAGTTAAACTTCTTTTCGTCAGAGAAAACGATGTTGCTCCAATGTTCCACCCAGGACTTCTTATCTTTAGCCCATTCAAGTTGTGCATGTCGGTGAGCTTCTGTTAGTCGTGGTTTTCTAAGACATTTGGAATACTTGACGTTGGTGTTGTCGTGAAGACTTCTCCAGACAGTCTGGTGGGACACTTCTACAGGTAGAGCAGCTGCAATCTGTCGTACTGATAATTGTTCTTTCGTTGCCATACGAAATATTCTTCTGTGATCTCTAGTGTTGAGCTTTTTAGCCTTAGATCTTCTTTTGGAAGAACCTTAATTGTCACCCTTTGACAAAAAATTATAAACTGCTTTCTGAGATCTTCCAATCTTTTTAGCAATTGCTCTTTGACTTAATCCTTGAGCATGAAACTTGATAATCTTTCTGATTTCAAGCTCTGTCAACACTGAACCGCCTGGCATTGTGGTGAAAGAAAACATCTACTTTCCACTAACAAATAACTTTTGCAAGCAATAAAAGGTAATTTGCATATGCTTCAGTTCCATTTTCAGAAGGTAGATACAATATTTTAAAGGTTTTCACTTCTGATTCCATAGAATTGTTACATTAAAAAACTGACTTTTTTGTGTATTGTTTTTGAAATTGATGAAAATGAATTTTTAGTACTTTTTCTAAAATGTTAATAGGCTAAGAGTGCTGTACACAGGTCATGGTTATAATATGTAATAAATATACAACGTAATCGAAAATTATGCATCGATTCCATAGCAATGTTACAGGCTGTATATTTTTAATCAATTGTACAAAATTTTAATCTTCTCAACAGGGGGCCTTATTAAAGGGGGCAACTTAAATAAAAAAAAAATTATAATCAATATGACGAACAATCAAAAAAAAAGCTTACATGTTTGAGTAAGAGTAAGAAAAAGTACCGGCAAAAAAGTCACTAATTTGTTATTGATGTTTGCTTCGTCTTCCAGTGTTGCACTCAGTTTCATCTCCTACTCAAGGTGTACGAATTACGCACCTTCCTCAAGTGCATCAGAGACAATATCAAATTAGTGACTTTCGGTGAGTTGGTTCGATACCCAGCGATCGATTTATTTTTACTGGAAACCTAACAGACAGTGTATTTGGTGAACATCGTCCCGCTGACAGAATTCATGAGTTTGGTAATAAAGCTGTTTTATGTCCAAAAAATGAACATATGCATGAAATTAATCATGAAGTTCTGTCTAGATCGGAAGGAGAGTGTAAAACTTATTTAAGTGCCGATTCTGTCTTCAAGTCGTGAGCAAGAAGAAGAGCATTTCCCTAAAGATTTCTTAAATTCGCTTTCAGATGGTGGGATGTCTCTTAAGAAATTAGAACCCTGCAAAAGGATTATGTAATGGGACGGTGCCTAATCGTGAATGTGTTCCAGTGGGCTAACCGTGTTCCAGCCACATCGTGTTCTAATTTACCCAATATACTCATTTATGTAACAATTTTCTGATAAAATCATTTTCTGATTTTAGTTGGCTTGCTAGTTAAAACTTGACCCAACGAATAAATGTTCACTGAAGAAACAGAAAAAAAAATCACATGCCTTGGTCGCTGTTATGAAAGACAAATGCCGACTTTTACGTTGCTTGTTGTGATCAGATTTTATTCGAGCTTTCCAGGAAAAATGAAGTTACCGCAAAGGACCGTGGGCATAGACAATGTTGCCTTACAACAAAAGAACCTCTAGAAAAGAAATGGAAACGTGTGAATCACACACTTGAAATCAGTATTTAGGATGTTATCTATATATACAATCGTAATTGATACTCGAAATCGCTAAATTTGCTTATTGTACGAATTTTTAACCATAAAATTTGTCTATAATTTTTCTTTTAGAGGCCATACCAAATATCCAAATATCCTTGTTGTGAGTATCCCAGTTTTACCTATTGCATTTACTCACAACACGAATTACTTTCTCGAAAGAAAAAAAAAAGAAGCTGTGATCATGTTGGAATGAAGAGGACACTATAGAAAAACGGTTTGCTTGATTTCTGTTTGCCAGCTGAACAGATTAACACCGAAGAACAATTTGAAGAACATATGTCTAATATTACGCAGAATTTTGGCGACACAAAATGTAGATGGCGAAAGCATCGATGAAATTAAGAGTCAAAATAATTCACCACTTCCTCTGTAACCGAGGACGTATAAGCAGTCGTGTTCAATTTTTTTTATCACAAAGGGACACTTTTATCTTTAAGAAGAAACTCACAGGCCTCTATCACGTGACGTTAACCGTATTGTCAAGTTTCTACCCCCTCCCCCCATACAACAGCTCATTGAAACTCCATCAATACAGTGGCGATTCAGGCCCGTGCGACCGTGGTGGCGGGCCAAAGTGAAACCATACATAGAGCAAATATGAAAAATAAAAATCCTACTTCGAACAGACTCCCAAATTCAATTTTCATCTGTGTTTAAAGCCAACGTCTATTGAAAGCTCTCGAAAAACTGCAGATTACAGAAAGAAGCCGAGAAAATGATTCAGACATCCAGTAAAAAGTTTGACGGCATAAGTAATTGTTCTAGATGTGTGCTCACCACAGTAACAAGAAATTACTCCCCCCATGATGTGCTCCCATTAATGCTATTTACGCTAATTTCTAGAGGTTACCAAAGAGGAGATATAAGATTGAGCGGCAAAGCCGTCACTTCCTCCTTAAGCCACTCCTCGCAACAACAGTTCCTCTAATAGAAAATTATATTCCTCAAAATGCTACAACGTCTTTGTATTGTAAACAGCGCCATTGCGCTCTCATCCGTCCCCAAATCGCAGGTGGCTATTACGCCTTGATGCTTTCATCTGAAATGGTTACGGACGTTCGTAATTATTATTGTTAGGATTTTGAGCAATTGAGCAATCGTGCATCGCCAAAGCGATCATCGCGTGCTCATGTCAACATGCTTAAAAGAAGATAAACAGAAAGTAACAGTGTATTCATTCTTAACGAATCGATTCTTAAATGACATGTCATTATCTTGGCATTCTTTACGGTCACTGTTTAAGATAGCCGGTCCATGCACGTGAATTCGACTTGAAGGGATCCACGAAAAGTCCTGAATAGTTGATACATAACTTTGATGATCATAATTCTGAAAATAGAATTTGAAAAAGTTAATCCGTTTTCAAGTTATCGTGCAAAAGGCGAACGCTGATAAACGTACAGATCAAGCATGCATTCTTATAAGTAGCTTTTGCTTAAGCTTCTAAAAAACGGAGCAGGGCGGCTTCCCTGCAATACCAGCTGTCAATTGAAAATACCCGGCTTGTGCGTAAAATGACATTGCATAAAAGGAACGCGGAGATTAAATATTTTAACTCATCCATAATAAAGAACCCAATCACAAAAAAAGTTGGAACACTTAATTTCATCACTCTTTGACATTTAACATTTAATTCTGGGGACTTGAGTATGTACAAAGAATTTTAATTTATCTTTTTAACACTCATGAAGAAAGCAGTAAAAGCTGCTTGTCTTAAGAAAACATGGTATAAAAACATACTTCAGAGTACTGAAGTTTATTAAAAATCACAGTTTGGAATACTAATAGTAAAGACGGTTTATTTTTTAAGCATGTCATATAAAAGTAAGGAATTTAGCTCCAAGAAAATGCTTGCACTAGAAACAAAGTTTACATTCCTTTTGCTGGCGTTGCATTCATCCAGCATTATTGTATCTCTTTATGGGATAAAGCAAAAAACAAAAATGGACGGATAGTTGGGAGAAGGGAGGGAGGGAGGGAGGGAGGGAGGGTAAAAGAAGAGTTATTCTCGTGAAATGAAGGGAAAGGACAGCTGTCTCACTTCCAGGGCAGAGACAAAGGAAGGAAGTTCCGTTGTTGTAAATCAAGCGGTTTGTTGCTGCGGGGGTGGACATTGGTTTCCACTGGGAACCAGAGTAAGGCTTGTAAACATTCCGAGAAAGAACGCGACGCGAATGAAGACAAGGAATAATATTAGTGAATTTATGCAAAGCAAACGCCAATCCACCCGCCTCCGACCTCTTTACTAAATTTTCTTCCCCCTTCCGTTTCTAGCCCCCCCCCCCTCCAGCTAACCCCACCACCTCCACCACCAACCCCGCTGGTAATCTCCATTCTCTCTCTTCTCTCTTTTCCAGCCAGCATTCTGTGTGTGTTCATCCCTCCGTCTGTTCCCATTTCTCGTGGCGACCTGTCCAAAGGGTTCAGCGCCATTTCTTGCGACCGTCCCACCGAACGACGGACGGACACGAGGGAAAGAAGGGGAGGTCAAAGGTTGGATGTCATAATGAGGGTGGCTCGAGGCGAGCCTTATTTGCAGAGAGCGTCCGCTGCACCAATCAACAAATGAAAGGCAGCCAGCCCATTGTTATGCATGAAGGAGCCGGAGCAGCGGAGCGCGAGCACGGAGTAGAGACGCGTGAGCGGGCGCCATCCCTGCCCACGGAGATCTCCATCCCTCCCTCCCACACTGCCAAAAATCATAAAAGAAACAGAAAAAGGGCATAAACGCACGGTCAGCTGCCTATGCAAATAAAATAAATCTTCATTCCATTATTATTCTAACAATATTTGTTAAGACCATCTCGGAGGATTAGAAAACTTCCCCCCTCCTTTCCGGTGGAGAAAGCAACTCTTCCAGAAGAGCGAGTGCTTGCTCTTTTGCGCCTGCGCACTTTCACCGCTTAATGAAGAACGATGGAGCGACAAAGTGTTTCTGGATGACGGATTAATCCATTTCTAAAGGGCGAGAGAGAGAGAGAGAGAGAGAGAGAGAGAGAGAGAGAGAGAGAGAGAGAAGCAGGGCGGAGAATATGCATCCCGTGGTCGGGAATTAAGATTTCTGAAGATTCCATTAAAAACGGTGCTGAGGAAAAAAAATAAAACTAACAACTTGCCCCATTTTTCTGATGGAAGCGGTAATTTCACGACGTCTGTGGAAAGAAAAGTAAACGTTCTTAAAACTTTTTACTTTTCAAAAGTCCATCTAGAAGCTTAGTCTAAGCTAAAACACCTCAAACTTCTCTCCGAACTAGTTTAAGTTTTTAAGTTCATGTACGTCTTTTAGTACTGTGCACGGGGATATTCATCACACTATTTGAGTTCTCCGATTTTCAAAAGGTTTTCATAAAATGAGATATTGAGACAAATTATTTTCTTAATTTCTATAATTTATCTTCAAGGAAAATATCAAAAAATATTTCGACCAATGAGACGTCAATATTTCCTGGTGAGATCTTTCATTAGCTGAATAGGAATATCTAGTTAATAAAATATACGAGCGTATTATCTAAATACCATTTACGTCGTCGTTAAAGTATCAAGTATTCCAATTAAAATGAATGCCATTCTAAGCCGAGGTTTGCTGATTTCTGGACGAAGCCTATCACTCAACATTGGATAGGCATTTGTGCAAACTAGGATAGATCGCCATCACTGTCCTACCCCACCCCCCGGGCGTGTGATCTTTTCCTATAGGGATATGCGAAAGACCTCTTGTTTAGGCCACCACTGCCGGATAACATGGACGAGTTAAAAACTCGAATCACAGCAATTGTTATAATTGACATGCTGGAGAGAGTTCCGGACAAGTTTGAATATCATATAGACGTTGTTCGAGTGATTGGTGGAGAGCACATAAAAATTGTTTTTAATTATTCTATATAATAAAGAAATATAGCAAACTAAAGTAAGCGCATTCTTTTGTGGACACCCTTTAAGGGAAAAAAATTCTGAATGTTTTCCAAAGCACTCTCCATTGGAATCTATACACAGAAAAGCCTCAATTCCAATCGACTCCGGAGACACCCGAAATTACGTCCATATATGCGGCAACGACATCCTCTTCGCAAGAAAATCGAACTCCACGAAGCTCATTTTTAACCAAAGTAACACAAAAAAGTCGCTGATAGCCAAGACCGGTGTGAAAGATGGATGGCGCAATCGGGAGACACGTTGCTCACAAAAAAAAATAATAATAAATTTCGCAGTCAGAACTACCGATTATCAGGGCGTTATTCTCATGCCACAAACTCCGAAGTCCACTTCTTGGATATTTTTCTCGTCTGTTTGGAGCCCTTGTAGAACACACTTCGTCACGTATCGTTAGCTGGGGTATGAGAGTTTTGCCAGTTTGCATGAAATTGGTTGCCAAATGACCAATACAAATGGCCATAATCTTTTCAGTGCTTCGAACTCTTTTCGGCGTCTTCGATGAAGAGACTCCTTTGTGCACCCACTCCTTTAACTCCTCTTTAGTCTCGCAGTCATAGTGATAAAGCCATGTTTCATGACCAGTTAGGATGCTGTAAAACCGACCGTGATTCACTTTGTTAGAATCTTTCGAGCATTTAATGGCTCACTCTTTCCTCTGACGTCAACTCGAAGGAGAACTCACAAAATCGTGTTGATTGCTGCCGACTCCTCTATCTGCTGATAAGTGATACGCGGGTCTGCCTTTGCCATGTTCTCCAGACGGCGAATATTTTCAGAAGGAGACGTCCGCTGAGATCGTCTTTCAGAGATTTTCACTCCCTTCCAAATTCTCGATTCCAGTGTGTGACATATGCTTTCGATGGAGAACAATCCGTGAAAGTTTCTCTCAAAGTTTCATAGCACTCATTTGGATATAGGCGCTGTTTATAGTGGTAAAAAATCCACACCTCTCTTGAAATCTCCATTATGAATTCTCCTAGAGTCCGACAACACTCACTTTGAGGGGCCACTATTCAGTTCAAACGAATACCTGCATGATTGAAATTCGGACAGACATCATGTAAGGAATGTATTCATATATCACGGCATTTAAAACTGATGACGTGTCTATAGCGATTGTTTAAATTTCTGCAATTGGCCTCGTACATGAAGCGTGTCGTATATAAATTGTAAAAGTGAAAACTAAATAGAAATGGTGGAATGGCCTCCCACTTTGACATCAAAATAATACTATGAAATGGTCAGATATTGAGTGAATCACCCTGTAGAATCTGGTTGAATTTTAGAAATCGACCAGTAAACTCTGTCGATTAATGAAAACAAAACTGAAAACTTCGATATACTTTTAGATAAATCGACAGACAGATCAATAATGTAGCTTTCGGTACTTAATAATGGGGGAATATAGATCATTGTCATTTCTTGAAATATAGATCATTACAAATTATCGCTTCACTATTTGAATTTGGAAACACTGTATATTGTTAAAAATCGATTAAATCGAAAAGCGCTCTCGGCTAACAAGTCAACCCAAAGTCACTTTCAGAATAGAGATGGAAAAGATACTGAAAAAGTACTAAGATGAGAAGATTAAAAGGAATCTTAATTTACCTCCATTTTGAGTATTTTTTTCGAAATGTATACCACACTGGCGAAAATAAGAGGTTTCACGAAATACGATAAAGATAAGAGGGGACATCAGTAAGGAAGTTACAAATGAATGTAGAAATGAAACAATTAAGAGTATTGACTTGAAAACTACTTTTATTTCTCCGCATTAGGCACTTATCCCATCGTTTCACAAGCCCATCAAAACCAGCAGCATAAAATTCTTTGGGCTGCTGTCTGAACCAAGCAGTAACTTCCCTTCGTACAGCTTGAAGCCAAACAAATGGAAGTCGCTTGGAGTAAGGTAAAACTTCCCAGTTGAACTTTCGCAGCATCTCAGTTGTCTTGCTTGCAATATAAGGACGCGCGTTATCGTGCAATAATAACACGCTTTTCATGAGTTCAGGTCGCTTCCGTCGAATGGCATTACAAAGTTTCATGAGGATGTTACAGTAGGAGTCGGCATGTGATCATCACTTTCCGGCGAAGCTGTACAAAAGTCACCGCCTGGTTCAGACAGCAGTCTAAAGAATTTTATGCCGTTTATTTTGAGGGGCTTGTGAAACAATGGGACAAATGCTTCATAGTACAGTGAGATTATGGGGAAATAAAAGTAGTTTTAAAGTCAATGCTTTTATTTGTTTCACTTCTATATTCATTTGTAATTTGTTTACGTACTGACTTCCTCTCGTACTTTATATGGATAATCAAATGCTCTTCAAACGGCCAACCCGTTGTGTTGGAAACAGTAAGCAGAAGCCAGAATGGTATAGCAACTCTTTCCCTCATTATACAGGGTGTCCAAAAAATCTGGTAACATGGCAGATATCTCAAAGCTGACGAGAAAGAGGCACTCAAGGTCAGGTTGAGCTGGCCAGATTAGCTAAGGTTTCTAACACATTTGAATTGCAGTGAAGTACACCGTTGGGAAGGGGAAGCACACTCTTTAGTGACTCTTTCTCGCTCATTTTCTCAAAATCTTTCAAGGAGAAGGGTGTGATTAAAAATTGTTTTTAAACTAATGTGGTGTTGCTCTACAGGGTAGCAATAGGAAATTTTTCTCTATCTTTAATAGTTTTCGAGTTAGCAAATGGATGACCTTAAATTTGGGGGTCATGGTCAAATTTGAGTGCGGCAATGAATTCCTCTCCTCCCTATTATCACACTCATCAGATCTCGCCTAACTGGAAGCTTTGAGATATCTGCCATGTTACCAGACTTTTTGGACACTGTATATACAGTTTAGGGGATTCCCCGTTTCCTTACTTCGCGTCCGTACATCCGTTTGGAAAGAAGCATGGATAGTTTGCGCATCTCATCCTTCTATTCAGGATTTAGTTTGCGCAGCCTCAGGTGTTGCAATATACAACCTATAATACAACCGCCCCTCTCCCCCTTGGGTGTTGCAATAGGACATGAAGCATTTTAATATAAAAATACAAACAAAAACCTCTTTAATCACAAATTATTAAAATATTACAAAAAATCAAATACCTGAATACGTATTTATGTAGCAAAGGCTACCATCATTCAGCAGGTGAATAAGTAAGATAAAAACAAGTAAAGAGAAAAATGAAGCATTTTTTACCACCCTTACTCTCAAAATGAAAGTTTAAGTTTTATCACTTAAAAGCAACAATCTTATTGGCAAAACAATTTCTGACGTCACAAACTGCTCCACGCAAACCAAACTCCATAGACATGCAGGAAAACTGAATCTATTTCAATTTTTTTTGGGGGGGACCCTAAATTGGAAAGAAAAAATTGCTAAAATGTGTTGTCATCTGGAACAAACCTGTATGTAAAATTTAAGAGCGAATGGAAAAGCGGAAGTGCTTCAAAATTCGACTGAAAGGTTCCGTACCATCTCACAAGATCCAATAGCGAGTTAATATAAGGGTGGAAAGTATAATGAGGGAAAGTTTGGAATGTTTACGAGATTTTATTTTCATTCTATTTCCTTCCACTTTTGAAATTATATACAGGGTGATTACAAAAGAACTTCACACTTTTAAAAATTTCTTACATCAAAGGTATTCAGAATATAGACACAACACATACGGATTCTTAAAGAAAAACTCTTGAAGTTTATTGTGACACAGTTAAAGATGTTCAATATGCCCCCCTGTAGTCGAATTCATCCCAAACCCGCATTAACATGTCTCCATCAATCCCACGTATCGCTACCGTAATGCGTTCTTTCAGCTCGTCTAGGTCACGGTGAAGGGGTAGGGTGAAGACCTTGTCCTTTACACACCCCCAAAAGCGGTGGATTGGTCGAGCAAACAATAACCTGGAACTTGCAAAAAGGCCACCGCGGAGCCCCGACCTCACACCTTGTGATTTCTTTTTTTGGGGTGTGTAAAGGACAAGGTCTTCACCCTGCCCCTTCCCCGTGACCTAGACGAGCTGAAATAACGCATTACGGTAGCGATACGTGGGATTAATGGAGACATGTTAATGCGGGTTTGGGACGAATTCGACTACCGCATTGATGTATGTCGTGTCACGACAGGGGGGCATATTGAACATCTTTAACTGTCACAATAAACTTCAAGAGTTTTTCTTTAAGAATCCGTATGTGGTGTGTCTATATTCTGAATAGCTTTAATGTAATAAATTTTTAAAAGTGTGCAGTTCTTTTGTAATTACCCTGTATATTATACTCCACCTTTTTTAGGAGAGGCCATCCATTGGGAGCATTTTAAAAGAATTCTTTTCGATTCTTCAATATGAATTTTTACTATATTAATTCTAAGCTTTTTTCATGTGTTCAATTTTTCTGTATGATCACATTCCGATATTGCAAAATTTAATAAAAAAAATAATAAAGAGCCCGAGCAACACCGGGTATATCAGCTGGTATTAATTAAAAAACATAATTAAATCACAAATTAATACTTTATGAGATGTGATTAAACAACTTCTGCGATCGCCTGGTATTAATTTCAGTGATAGATTTTCAACATCAATTGATGAAGCTATGATAATCAAATTTTCCCTCATCTTGTCATATGTATACTCTAAATCAGTAATTAATAAAATAAAACCCCAATACTACAGAGTCCACCAGAAAAAGTTACGGTAGGAGTTTTAAAAAATAGAACGAAAAATTCCGTGACCTGGTCTTTTTTCCTCCACCGTAATTATTTGAAATCGTTGATATATATTTAGTTTCGGTCTTTCTTAATACTTTAACGGCTACCGTCTATGGGATTTTTTGAAATTTGACCGAATTGCTGCAACAAATGTATATTTTCAGCAAGATGACGCACCAATACACTATCACCGAGACGTGCGAGCTTATCCTGGAAGAGAATTTGCAAGGCATGGATAGAACGAAAGGTGCAATTCTCCTGATTTAAAATCTCTACTTTTATCTATGAGAAACTGTAAAGGATGTCGTAAAAACGGCTACATTGCGCCTTTCTGGAAGAAATTGAAACTGCATGTGCAGCAATCCCAATGGACACTGTGAACACCTCTTGTTGAGCTCAAAGGCAAAAGGTTTTTTCTTTTGCTGAAATATCAGTTTTTTTTCGCAGACTCTAATATACAGGGTGATTATAATTAAAGTTACGATTTCAAAAATCGATAATTTGAAAACTATTCGTCAGAATGACCTGATATTTTAGCAGAACAAACGTGGGGCAATGGAATTTTGTTTGGCGAAGGAAAAAAAAAATAGTTCCAAAATCTGCCGATAGATGGCGCTGGAAGGGGTCGCATTGGCTGGAGATATACAAATTAGTACAGATACCCTCCGATCTGTTGTGGAGCATGCCATTTTGCGCTTCCAATTAGTAGCGGAACAAGGCGGAGGGCATATCGAACAACTTCTGCCTTAATCATCAGTAAGATGTTTGTTCCATGAAGCTCTGGTTTTTTTTTGGCATTATCACTGTTGTCGCTGTAAACACGTATTCTTGTCTTTTCGCTAATAAAGTTTTCGTAAACCCCCTGAATTCTATTGTTTCCTTTTGGCAAACAACATTCCTGTGTTTCACGAATCCATTTTTGGTTTTTCCCCTGACATTACCCTGCCAGCTACACTATCGGCAGATTTTGAAACTATTTTTTTTTCCTTCGCCAAACAAAATTCCATTGCCTCACGATTGTTCTGCTAAAATATCAGGTCATTCTGACGAGTAGTTTTCAAATTATCGATTTTTGAAATCGTAACTTTAATTATAATCACCCTGTACTTTACGCATATTCTTTCTTCGATTATAGTGATATTTCATATTTTGTTGACTTTTATTTATACATTGAATAAACGTAGAGAAAATTCTTTTCAGCAAATAAATGCAATATTTCTATGCAGCAAAATGTAAGAACTTCTTTTGGCCGACCATATCTAAAAGTGGAGATCTAGTGATCGTCCACCCTGGCTCAGTAAACGCTTTTTCACTGAAATAGATTTAAAAAATCACGATTCGAGATGATCTTTGAAAAAAAATCCGTATGTAAATATACATGTATGACCAAATTTTGCGCAACTAAATTCTCCGACAATGCAAGAAGCAAAACTAAATGAAATTAATACACACACAATGTGAGCCTTGACGTATTTTCTATGATGATTAAGCCTATTAAATTTTTTCTAAAAATAAAGAAATGGACGTATCATTTATACCAGCGGACAAAAGTCAACAACTTTGACATATATGGACTCCTATCATCGTGACAAGTAGCTTTTGCAAATAAATCGAGGGCCTCTAATGAGCTATTTGGAAATTAAGGCATTTTTATTGCCTCCCCCACCCGAATTTATTTTTTGACCAAAATGGAAAACTAAAAAAAACTGAACTATAACAATGACGATTTGTGGATATTAAGTTTGTGACCAAATTTTGTGCAGAACTCTCATTGAGATGAACTGGGTATAAATTGATGAATTCTGAAGATCTATTTGGAGATACTGAGGTCTTTATTTTTACAAAAATATTTTTTAAAAAGGCACATAATCCATCGAAATAAGAGAACTGTGAATAAACCTGATATTGCGATATTTGTTATTTGGAAAAGTTCATTTCTCTATATCGGTAGAGTGACTAAAGTGATCTTTTTCCGAACGCAAATAAATGCGCCTAAAATAAAGTGCTCCGCACTTGCGCACAACTGACTTATGGCGTTATAAGCTTTGACCTTTCTTTGAAGGTGAAGGCCAGCTTTTGTGTTCCATGGGATAAAATTGGCTGAAGCTTTTCAAATTTTCATTTCAGAAATAAAAAATAAGAATTCAGACAACCGAAATGCTCAGGACCGATAAGATTTTAAGAAATTCGAAAATTAAAAGGAAAGCATTTGTTTGCTAAAGAAACCTTTGGTTGTTAGGGTTAGATGTGGTTGCTAAGGAAGCCTTTCGTCGCTAAGGCAAGGAATAGTTCCAAAGGAAGTGTGTAGTTCAAAATAAATTGGCTAATTGAACTATTAACTATTGATAACAATATGCCTAACAGAAATTAGCTATTGATAATGTTAGTCAAAATAATTAGCTATTGATTACCGGCTTAACAACAATTAGCTGTTAGTAACAATAGATCTAAATATTAGACCTAATACTAATATGCTATTGGTAATAGCAGCTGCTGAAAACATTAGGCCTAACAGCAACTTGCTTTTAGCAATTGGCTATGAATAACAATACACCTAACAGCTCGTTGCAAGCTGTTTGAGGTATTACAAGCCATATCTTAGCAATAAAAGTTTCCAATGGTACCAATGCTAAGATATGTCATGTCATATATCAAACAACTCGTAACGAAGTGTCATGTATGAATATAGCGAGTACTTAATGGGAATCGAAATTGATTCACTGTTCTAATAATACCAATATGATACCACTAGAAAATTTCAATGCTACGATATGGCATGTAATATATCAAACAACTTGTAATGATGTGTTATGAATGAATATAACGTAAAATTAATGATAGTCGAAAATGCGTTTTAATGATACAATCGAATTAATTTCGACTAATAGAAAGCGTTACGCGTTTTGCCTCAGCTATCGGATGGCTAATACCGAAGTTGAAAATTCGAAAGCGTTCGAACACTAGACCGCCAGCAAACAGAAATACGGACGCACATTGTGAAAAAAAAAAATACAGGCACCTTTTGGTCCTGATAAAATCAATAAAGTCGAAGGTTTGGAAGAAAAAAGAAAAAAGTAAAAAGCATGAAGGCAAAAAGTAAGTCTGAGTCATGTGACATAGGAGGACTTTCTAAAGAGGTCAGTTTAGTCATGTGAATTTCTCTACCGATATAGGGAAACTGACTATAGGAGTGCGCAATAAGTATTAATTTTATGTCACGTGGGAGGCCTGGTACGAATGTACCATTCCACTTTTCAATTTATTTTACTTTTATGTACACAAATTTACATAGAGGTACTTGGTTAAAATAAAAACGTACATAATGCAACAACCACTTTCATCAGATTGCTTTGACCTGCGGAAGGCACGCGTTTGCATTTCACATAATCAAGAACATGTTTTCAAGTATCTTATACGCCCTTACACATGAACTGCATAGAGAGAGAGAGAGAGAGAGAGAGAGAGAGAGAGAGAGAGAGACATAACGTCACAACAATTTCTAGGATCGAAGGAGTCAAGTTACAAAAGGTCTTCTCACTGCCCCTCCATTCTTTTTTCTTAAACATTTGGAGTCAATTGCAAATTTAAACAATGGAACAATCGTTAATTTTTATCGACCACTGAGGTAAGTCTTCCTTGCAGCGATTTGTACGCAGGCGCATTCTTAACACGTTCTCGACCGTGTTTTACAAAACTTGTCACTCGCCAGATGAGGAGACCATTGCATGGTAAAAGGTCGTCGCCGGAATGACGTCACACACGCTCTTGTCACTCTCTGATGGAAAACGCGGGGATGGAGGGGGCTGGGCGAGGGGGATGGGTAGAGATGAGAGGGAAATGAAGGGTGTGTTGCGGGTCACGTTTCCCTGGATCTTTGACCTCACACGTCATCTGGTCCTCAGCATTAATTCAATTAAAGCAGGCCCACAACGCCGGGACCTCTTGGGTTCAGAAGGTGCGCGTGTCCAGGGGAACGAGGCTAGTTGAGGGATGATGATACAGAGGTGATTGTCTGTGGTGGCGATGATGAAAATTTTAATTCTCTGGGTGAAAATGACAGTCCTTTGCCACCAACGCATGACGGGTCTTCTTGTACCGACGAAGAACAACAACAGCCGAACGAAGTCGACTCCTCTTGCGGTCATTCTCTGAGGAAACGCTCAACGCTACAACAGCTTTCCGCTCAACGCAAAATTATCACACAAAGCCAAAATGTTCTATAGAAATGTTACAAAGTTAGTTGCTATATTCCTCGACTCTTTCTATATAATGAAATCGCCCAAGTTAGAAAGATTGCGCTGCTATTAAAATTATGCTTGCTCATAAGAAACATAATCAGCAGTTTATTGCCATTATCTTGATGAATATGTGAACAGGTCATCTGGTATATATTATTCAGACATATTTTATAATTTTATGAATGACCGGTACCGAATAAAACCATGAAAAGAAACAGAGGTCGAAAATTTTTTCGAACGCGTAAACAAGGATATCACGAACATTCAAGTAAAATCAAAACGGAAATCGGCAGATTCGAGGATTAAAGCGGGAAAAAGGGCTTTGAAGAAGTTGATATCTTTATTATTCAACTTCATATATTAAATATCTGATAAATCACCATTAATTATTGTTAATTTAAATTTGTATCTGCAATGGATAAGAAGAGGAAGAATAATATCACTGTCAACTTGTGAGTTCATTATATGCAAATATATTATGTCACCTCTTGATTAGAATAGCTGACAACTAACTCCTTCAGATTTGCTATCTTTACCAAATATACGTACAATAGTAAAGTAATAGGATTGATTGAGGGATATTCTATGTTCTAGTATAATGATGATTTGCATGTTTAAATACCACAATAACGTGACTTAAAAAAATTTGAATAATTGAACACGTAGGGAAAAAAGCCGTTAAAGCGCCTCTTTGCGTTGTCCTCAACTACCAATTAGTATGGGCGAAAACTCATAAATCCAGTTACAAAGTATTAATTGCTAGGATTCAACGCTTTACCATTTGGAATAGAACGCTTGAAAGCCAATTAATCGAAAAAGCTTTTCACTGCAAAACCCCAAACAATGTGATAGAAAATGTCAATTTTTTAAAAAACACATTTTGAAATCACCGACACATAGGATACGTGCGTCGTTTGTCAAGCGCAAATTGTCCAAACGATATTCTAGCCACTATGCCCTGAGAGGATTTCCACCTGTCAATTTGGGCCATTTAATAATATGAATGCAAACAACAAAACAGATTAATTCGAGAAGCGCTGTAATGAAACGCAAAAATGAGTTAATCACATCCTATTTGAATTTCACCCCCATGACACCTGAGATACGCGTTTTATGAAGCTCTTTAAGAGACAATCTTCTATTTACGACAATTTCGATTAAATGATTGACCCGGAGGCAACACTCCAGATCCGGTAGGGGTTTCTTCGCTTCTCTATACCGTTCAGATCAATCACCATACGACAACGACATGTGCAGTCCATTCACTTCTAATCATTCCTCTATAGAGTTCGATAATAGATCAAAGCCACTGAGTGTCGAGACGAGGCCTAAATCATATCTCTCTTTACCATATGTCTGTTGTTCAGTCCCAGCGTATCTACATGAATCCTGTTTCATTTTAAAAACCAAGACAATTGCTGTCGATAATTAGCGCGGCACCGAATTCATTCTTCGTCGTTCTGTTAATCTTAATTAACAACACCGAATGCGCTTTCCAAGGCTCCCCGGCCTCCTCGATAACACGGGAGGCGAATCGCACGCACAGGCTAATTACTAATTGACGATTCAATAACCATTCAAAATCTTTCTTTTTTTCGAGAGATTTTTTTTATTTTTTATTTTTACCTTTAACATTCCACCTACTCCCCCAGCCGCCTCCACCTCGTGTTTCTAGCTACGAAAAGCCAGGGACCTTAATATGGAAACGACGCGCGCGCACGCACCGAGTGCGTTTTCAACATTTCGCGTAGATTTCTTAATTAAAACTGACAGCAATCTGAATGAATTATGACAACGCACCAGAGCATGACCTGATAAACAAACACTCGTTTGATTTACGATAAAACGCTTACTAATGATTTGTTAGCAACAAATTAATATTATAATAATTAAGAATGATAACTGGGATCAATATTTCATAAATGACAAACATCGTTTGCTCTCCGTTTAACTTTAAATTAAACACGAATTTTTAATTGTCGGCGCAAACCTTTAGGAAGGAGGGACAGGTAGGGCCACGGAGAGAGAGAGAGAGAGAGAGAGAGAGAGAGAGGTAGTTGGAACTCAATACTCAAAGGTAAAATGAACCTATTAATTATACTGGCCTATCGAAATCGCTTGGGAAACCGGCTACAGATCTTGAAAATACTGCAGCTACAATTTCAGCTTAATTTCTAATATTTCAAGTTAATGCGGCAAGGGAAAGTTTTAAGCTTCATTTGGTCATAACCTTAGGACTAGATAAATGGTTATTAATAATAATTGATAAACGATTGTGTTTACGTGATTAAAAATGAACTTTAGTTTTCTATAAACCGTTTACAATTTTATAATCAAAATTTTTGACTTTCACAAAATACACCAAGAAATTTTAAGTGTAATCTTTTCTAAGGTTTTTCATTTAGTAAACAAATAGTTTATAGAAAAAATATGTGGATCACTCCAAAACAAATGCACAGCACAAAATCCAATTTTTATTCTACACCTTTGCTATTTATAAGTATATTGGATATTCTTCAGGAATGAATGTCACTTCTCCACACAATCTCCATCCTTTTATGCCTGCACACTTTTTGGCAGACGTCACTTTCACGCCTCGTTCCACGAAGATGCTCTTTCAGTTTACCAGAGATGGTCAGTAATCAATGGTGCCATCAGATGAAGGCTATAAGGAAGATTTTGCTCATGTTTTTCTATTCCTTTTTTTTTTATCTTTTATCGAGAATGTTAAATGACCATTAGATCTATTAGAGATTTAGCTTGGCAGGGGATCAGCCTACTGAGGTTTTGCTTGGTCCTCCAAGCTTGTTAGTAAAGAAATAAACACAAACTTCTATGCTTTTAACGGGATTCGAACAAGACTTGTGCCATAGCGTTTTCTACCATCGAGCCGGGCAAGCTTTTTTTACTTTTTTTTTTGTAATATTTATAAATTTTAAATGAAAATAGGAAAGAAAATTCTACACCTGGATACGAACCAGGGACTTTCGGTTTATCGCATAGGTGCTCTAACCAAGGCACTGCAGTGCAATGAGGGGAAGTAAGTTTTACATTTCCATGTCCTTTAGGCTGATTAAAGTAGGTACCTGGTTCGCAAGTCGAAACTATCGTGTCTACTAGCGTATAATTTCATTAAGGAATAAAATGAAAATGGTCTGAGGGTTTATCATTATGGCATATCTCAAAAATCCCCATCTGCAAACTAAATATACTTTAACAGTAGGGCTGTGAACGATAAGATATATCGAGTAAAACGATATCGATAATCGAATAAATCAAATTATATAGATACATCAATGGTTGAGAATGTTTTTTTAATCTTTCTATCCAATCGGGTATTTTCCCTGATATATGGAAACGCAGTAAGGTTATTCCTGTTTTTAAGAACAAAGGTAATAGAAGTGACGTAAAAAATTACAGGCCTATTTCAAAGTTTTTGAGTATTTGCTGCATGGAAGAATTTATTCTATTGTCTCTCCTTATCTTTCTTCTTGTCAATACGGTTTTATGAGGAGTCGCTCAACAGTATCAAACATAGTGGATTCTGCACATTCTGGAGATGGCATTAACCAAAATAAGCAAGTCGACATGATTTATATTGACCTAGAGAAAGCATTTGATAAGGTGGATCACCGTCTATTACTTCAAAAATTAATGAAAAATAATTTACACCCTTCTTATATCAAATGGATTTTTCCTCTGTTGTTATAAATAATAGTTACTCTCCTAGTTTTATTTCTACTTCAGGGGTTCATCAGGGATCATTTCTAGGATCTTTATTATTTATTATCTTTATCAACGACATTCCTGATGTGATTAAATCTTCTCAATTATTCCTATTTGCTGATGACATGAAATTAGGTAAAAATTATTCATAATCCTATCGATTGCCAAGATTTACAACTTGATCTATATTCAATTGGGGTCTGGTGTATTCAAAATAATAAGTTCACAAATGACAAATGTCACTATGTCATCTATTCCCTTAAGAACACAGTCTATAATTTTAATTACAGTTTAAATAGTTGTAAATTACAATAAAAATCTCTTACAATTGACCTAGGTGTTATATTTAATTCCAAACTTTCGTTTGTTGATCACATTCGCTCTATTATCTCCAAAGCCTATCGAGTTCCATACGTTATTGTCAGAAATTCCCTAAGTTTTAATAGTGTTGGCTTTTCAATTTTTCTTTTTAATAGTCAGACCAATTTTAGAATATGCTTCTGTCATTTGGTCTCCTTCTCATATTAAATGTCAGCTCCTCTTGGAAAAGGTTCAAACAGATTTTTTACGCTCTCTGTTTCGTCGTTTCCATCCTACATTTTTTAATGGTAACTTTTATGTATCAAACTCCTACCTATGAGATTTCTTTAATTGTGACACATTGATCAATAGACGTACTGTAATTGATCTTTGCTATCTATTTAAATTTTACCGCAATATAAGTTATTCATCTAGATTTCTTAACTCTGTAAATTTACATGTTCCCAAACTTAATTCCAGACGTAATGATATTTTTTACTTACCTCTCTCAAGGAAGACAGTTATAAATAATCTTCCTTTTTTCGAATGTACAAGTTTTGTAATATGTCAAACCTTATTGATATAACTGTTATGTCGTATGATACGTATAAAGAAACTGTGAATGAAAAGATTAGGCTTTTATTATGATGTTTTTCCGTTTTTATTTTAATGTCAATGGATTTTAAGTCAATGGATTTTTAGTTACTCTTTGGTACTTAGTTTTGATTATACATTTTTTTATACATTATACATTGTAATGATTGGAAAATAGTCTTTGGAGGATTCTTTCACGCCATTACCTCCGATATTAATTAATAAATAGAGAAAAATAGCAAGGAAAATTCCACGACCTAGACTCGAACCAGGGATCTTCGGGTATACGTCCCGATGCTCTAACCATTAAGCTACCGTATAACCGAAGGTCCCTGATTCGAGTCCAGGCCGTGGAATTTTCTTTGCTATTTTTCTAGTTATTAATTATACATTATATTTTTTCCTGCATTTTTATGTAATCCATATATCCATATATATATTATAAATCAGAGTCCGTTGGTGTGTTTGTCCTTTTACAACTCGGAAAATACTCAGCGAATCTCCTCGAAACTTTCCATGTACATAGTTAAAGTTACTGTGCCCTATTTATACCATGTTTTTATCAATTTATTAAGTTATTCGTATTTTACGTAAAAGTGAATAGACTTCAAAGAATGTCACTAGATGGCGATGCCAGACGACACAATTCTATTTAGTTACATGCTATTGTAACTTTAATTTAACATATTAATATTATTTTATTAATTAATTTCGTTTATAGAAGTAAAATTACTATATAACTATTTAAGAGACTATAGCTTAAATTTCAGCTTCTACAATGGAAAATTTAATCGTACAAAAGCCCGGGCAACGCCGGGCATATCAGCTAGTATATTATAAATCAGAGTCTGTTGGAATGTTTGTCCTTTTACAACTCAGAAAATACTCAACGAATCTCCACGAAATTTTCCATGTACGTAGTTAGTGTCACTGTGCTTTAGGTAGGGTACTTATTATATCGTATTTATATCAATTTTTTAAGTTATTCTTATTTTTCGAAAAGTTGAATTGTTTTCAAAGGATGTCACTAGATGGCGATACTGTCTTATCGAAAAGTTGAAACTGTCAGCTGATGTTACGTATTTCTTGCTGAACACGTAATAGTCGGCTGCGAGCTGACAGTTTTGTTACGTTGTACGATCGTTAACTTTTATTGTTAAGTTTGAGATGTAGGCGAATTCATGCAACAGAGGGGACTAAAATCGTTCTTCCAAAATTACAGCAATCCAATTGCTGACTATAACAACTGAATTTGCGCGTGTGCACAGACCAGGGGATTAAAAGACCGTATTAAAATTTAGTTATATACTATTGTAACTTTAATTTGACATATTAATATTATTTTATTAACTAATTTCGTTTATAGAAGCAAAATTACTATATAATGATTAAAGAGACCATAGCTAAATTTCAGCATCAATAATGCAAAATTTCATCATATAAACCAATGACGTATATTAAAGATAGACCCGGAAACTTGCCAGCATACTTGAAGTGGGAAGGTCCGCCTTCAAGAACCGTCATGGCCGAAAGTGAGCAAAACACATGGCTAAACATGAGGGTACCTGATTAATAATTCTTTCACATTCCGATCACGGAATGATAAGTTTATCTTTTCGTTAACTTTGTATTTGAAGTATTTTATAATATTTTATAAACAATTTTTCGATCATGGTTTCAATTTCAATTTCGTTTCGATCATCTTTCAGTAGGTATTTTCGATTTATGGTTGTGGAAAGTGATTCCTGGTCCTTTTTCGTGTCTATTTGTACGGTTGTACGCGGAAACTTTGAGGAATGGTGTTGAATTAATTATTCCTCGGGCCCAAAATCGTCAAAAACAAAGAAACCACACAGCTAACAACACCACGGCTCATTCCTGCACAGAACTGCCATGGCTTCAATTGGCTTCACTTTGGTGGCGATGTTAACAATAGGATTCGGGATCTACCTTTAATTGGAACAAACAGCCCGAGCAACGCGCGACGCGCATATCAGCTAGACTTTTGTTTTCAAAGGATGTCACTAGATGGCGATGCCAGACGAAGAATATTTCATTTTATTCATTTTTTCCAGACTTTCGAGGTCGCAGGTATATATTTTCAGGAAGCTTGCTTCTCTCACGGTCAGTTATACGTTTCTTGCTCTCACGTGCCCAGCTGTCGAAATCTACATGATTTTGCGCCACAGGGGAAGACAACGTTGTTTACGGAAATGGACTTGAATGCACAACTACTTTACAATCTATGCCCAGCTTGCCTGTGTAGCTGATTCATTTATGTTATCATTTTTTTTTCATTATTTACTTTTGTACATATAATTTAATTTTCTTTTGTTCCCAGTTCATTGTTCATAAATCATCATTTTTGGTTTAAAATGATTATGAAAGGTTTAGAGAAGGCTTTCTAGACTGTTTCTCATTTTCTTACATTTCGTTCATACTTTGTTAAACATAGTTCAATTTTTAACATAACAAACAATCGTTAAAAAAATTACTCAACGCATCTTTTCCACCCGGGCGACGCCGGGTAATATTGCTAGCATTATAATATATATTCTCTTTGTAATTGGGCTAATACTAGCCTGTTGCTTATAAACTAATAAATAAATAAATAAATAAATGTTGGAGCGTTAGTTTGAAATTTACGAGAGAGGGGCTCGAATTTCGTAGCGTTTTGTTTTTTGTTGTATGACTAAAAGAATCCCTCATACTGGGGTCTGAAATATCGACAATCCATTAAAATGGAAAACCAATATTTCAATTTAATATCGAAAGGTATCGATTATCGAAAGAGTTATCATCACAGGCCTACTAACCAGCCCAAACAACAGTAAGACTACCATGAAAAAAAGAAACTGGGATGGTATTGTAGTGAATTTTTTAACAACCTTTAGAAATCGCACAAAATGTTTGATCTGCAGAAATGATCTTAGCGTTAAATTCTATAATTTGAGCAATTATGGTGATTCAAATATCACACAAACGCGATTCTCAGAGGAAAAAAAAAAATAAAACAGAAATATCAGACTTTTAATTTTACGGATCAACATGATTATTTGCAAATTTTCCGGCATTCTCACAGGAACTGAAATTGCTTCTACCGCCAGGTTTATTCATTAAAACCATTTTTTTTAATGTTAAAGTAAATTCTTCATTAAATCCATTTTTTTTTACAAAGTTCAGATTTTATGTCACCCCCGCAGGATTTTCACGCTTAATCAACAATTCTAAAGTGGAAAGTCTTCTAATAATGAACAATAGAAACATGTCATTAATAAATAATTCAAGTTTTAAGCATTTCTATTCGAGATTTTCACGTTAATTTACTTTCATGCAACTAAACTTAAATATTGAAACTAAAAAAAATAATTTACCCGAATTATATTTCACCTAATACTAAAAATTAATAAATTAACGAAAACTTACGTTATGAAAAGACGGAAGAGTTCAAGTAACGGCAAGGAGGGATTCCATTTGATGAGCGGCAACAATCTCTAGTCACTCGGGGTTACGATATTGTTCAGATGGGGAAACTGGAGATAGGTAATGCTCGAAAAATGATAATCTTTTTCGAACAACGAAGAAATCCAAATAATTCTTCTGGAACTGTCTTCAACATGTTCAATTTGAAAATTAAATTTTGAAAAGAATTCATAAAAAAAAACCATTAAGGCTCTTGAGCACATGCCCCCGCGCTCTTCTTCAAGTGAAAGACAAACACCAATCCATTAAGAGCTCATTTGCATATCAAAACAGAAACAAAATAATTTTTTAATTAAGAATGCTTTGCTTAATTTAAGAAAAAAACTTCTTCGGTGATTATTATTATTGTTTATTATAATTCATCTCTTCTGAAATTAATAATTAGAAAAAATCTGAAATAGAATTACAGATACGCCACTGATAAACTAATACGTCATTTTTTCTTAGGTCGGAGACAACGAACTTTTAAGTAGGCGGGTGAAAACTAAGACATGGCTTGCAATTCAATTGTTTTCCTCAACTTTATTAAAATATTTTTCGCAGACTTTAAGAGGCTACAATTCGAGAGCTGTTGAAATAGTGTTATTGAGGGCCATCACCGGAAATACAGGAAAGCCTAAGCGATCATTACGCGTAATGAAAAGGCATAGAGCGGTGAAATTATTTTTGTTATAACCACTAAAAGATAAGAGCGCAGAATCCCAAGCTTCGAAAGAAGATATACATGTACGAATAGTTCACTTCCCTGTGCCTTTTCATTAGTTATGATGACAGTGGTTAAGAAGTAAAAAAAATCAAGCGCATCTGAGTGCATTACAGATAATAAACCCCGTTTATAAATACATCTATGTTAAAAACTATACTTGTTAGATTTACTCAGAAATTTAAGAAGTGTGTCTTCGTGGTCGCCGAGCGCGACTTTACTATTTTTTAACATGGAAAGACGGTTTTAAAAGGTTTTCGCAGGCGTACTTCGATAGATATCAGAAAATGAATAAAAACGTAGTAACGCTGGGGTTTCCGTTTCCAATGGCGTATCTTATATACTCCTCATACTTTTAAAATTTGCATTAAAAGTGGAGATTCTAATGTTTGTCGTTCACTTTATGGTTTAGCAGTATTGTCGCTATATGGCGAACAGTTTTCCATGAAATAAAAAAAAAAACCATCAGAAGCATTTTTATTTTTCTTCCCTTAAATCTCAGCACCAAAACGCAGTCACGCATCAGACATTCTAAGGTAGAAGTAGATGATGTTTTAATTTGAAAAACTGATTAATGAAGAGCCTATTTTTTCAATATCCAAATTGGCAGTGCTCACACTCACGCTCAAGAAAATCTTTCTCATTTTTAAAAGCGTTTTTCTAACCTAATTACTGATTTCTAACCTAATCTTTGTCACGGATTTATTTGAATAACTATCGACAAGAAGATGTTCGAAAAGATTTAAACTGAACTAAGCTTATTCGAAGTAAAATAAAACAATCATTCTTCTAATTCCTAACTTGAATACATA
>JAHWFO010057280.1:24126907-24182670 GCA_023313115.1 Rhysida immarginata | reverse complement strand
AAGTAAAATAAAACAATCATTCTTCTAATTCCTAACTTGAATACATACATGGTGAAATGAAGCTGATTAAACACAAGAGAAACTACAGTGCGTCCACAAATTTTAGACTCACTTATTTTTTTATTCTTTTTTTCAAAACAAACAAAAATATTAATAAATTATCGTATAAATTTTAATATTTACAACTAGAAAGAATAAATTAATTAAATAGTACAACAAAATGTATATTTCTAACAAAAAAATAAAAAATTCTAAAACAATAAGAATTTACGTGTCCATAAATTATAGACTCATATGTGAAAACAACTCAAAATTTCCATCTTTAATAATGTATAACCCCTCCTTTATTACCAATTACCTCATAAATTTGATTAGGCATTGTTTCAACTAATTTTTTTAAATTTTCTAACATCAACACCATTGTCCTTAAACCATTTTTTTGTGCGACAGGCAGTATGGATTGGGGCATTATCCTGTTGAAACTGCCATGGAGAGCCAGTGATACCCTCACAAATGGCAAAAACGACTGTTGTAGCGTATTTTGATGAATGCTACAGGTGTTTTGCCACTCCAGCTGAAGGCAGCCCAAACCATGACACTACCCCCCCCCTCCACATGGCCGTTTTGGGAAGAGCTGTTCATCCTTTCTTAGATCGTGCCAGTAGTACTGCCAACCATCAAAGTTGAACTTCTTATCACTATAGATGATTCTTCTCTAATCAAAAGTCCAACTCATGCGTTCTTTAGCCCAGATCAGTCTCTTCTCCTTGTGGGCAGATGTCAACCTTGGAACACTCGTTATCTTCTTGTACACCAAGTGTCCACAAGTCTTCACAACCTTTCCAATTGTAGACTTTGATACATTAATGGTTCTAGTATCTAGTACAGAGGTTTGCGATAATCTACCGCACCTACTCCTACAAGGGAGGTTTGCGCCATCCCAGGGAATATCGACTGCTACGAGATGACAGTAGCAGCCGGGACCGACGGCTTAACGTGCCCTCCGAAGCACGGGGGGTTACATGATGGAAGAGCCGCTGGCGGACAAACAAACCAGTGGCTGTACCAACTGCTGGAAAACCAGCTATGGTCACTTGGCAAATGGGTCAGACTAAAGTCCTCCAACAGCCGTGCCCCAAATAGCTGTCCCGCCAGCAGTGGCCCTTAAGCCCTGGCCGTCACCCAGCCAGCAGCTGGCCGCGCCTGAAGTTGCTGAACTCCATCGATTGGCAAGCCAACCGACGAGACAACCAGGCCACGGCCACCCCCTACATTAATGGTTGGGTCTTTTGCTAGTTGTCTGTAGTGTTTGGACTTTTTCTTTATTTCTCTAATAATTGCTCGTTTCTCTTAACATCTCAACTTCTGTCGCCGTCCAGTGCGTTTTTTGGTGCAGCAGTCAGCTACCTGGATGAATTACAGTTTGAGATCTACTAAGGCGACTAGCTAAGCTATTGTTCTAGTAGACAGACCCTGTTCCTTCAATGCATCAATTTGTCCTTTTTCATACTCGGACAAAGAGGTACTTCTTCCCATTATTATTTTTACTTATTAAGAGAGTTTAGATAGATTATTATTATATAAAAGTTATTTAAATGTAATAATATAATGTTATTTAATAAAATCTGCAGCACAAATTACGACAGCAATTAAAAAAAATTAGTTAAGGCATCGTTATCCAACGATATAAGGGTTTTAGCATCAAAATATCGCGAGCAGTAGCGGCTCGTGACTATAATAAGTGGAGGGGTACAAATTTTTAAAATACAATGGCTGCTGAAAGAGAAAGAAATCAGAGGACTATATCAGTTTTAGTGTGTAATAGCTAAAATTTTAAGCAACACATTATAAATATAAGGGTCATAACAAAAATTATTTATTTTATCCAAAGTATATACATTTCATTTAAAAATACTCTCCAAATCCGTTAAGGCATTTATCCCACTGTGTAACAAGGCGTGTAATTCCTTTTGGTTGCGTGTGGAACCATTTCAAAACCTCTTCCTTCACTTCATCGTCCAACTGAAACTTGCGAGCTTTCAGATGTTTCTTGAGATCCCAAAACACGTGAAAGTCACATGGGGATAAGTCAGGGCTGTAAGGTGGATGCTGCAATGCTTCCCAGTTAAACTTTATGATGAGGTCTACCGTTGCTTTTGAAGTGTGAGGACGCGCGTTGTCGTGGAGAAGAAGCATTCCTTCTGGAAGAAGTGCAGGACGCTTGCATTTGATGGTCGCGCGCAGTGCCTTCAATGTTTCCCCATATCGTGCTGCGTTAACTGTGGTGCCTTTTTCAAGAAAGTCCAGTAAAATCGGGCCTTTGCGATCAAAAAACACGGTCAACATTACCTTCCCCGTGTTGTTTGCGATTGGTTTTGATTTTTTCGGGGGTTTTGTTGTTGGGACGAAGCGATCACTCACAGGGCTTCGAAGCGCGAGTTATCGATCTTTCTCACGTCACGCAACATTTGCAGCCTATTGTTCAATTTGCACGTGGGGTTTCGCAATTGTTGAAAACAAAAACTTACGATCCTACACATCGTCTTTTTTTTCCCACACAAACTTTCGTTTTCATTTGTACGACCCTTATATAAACAATTTCATTTTTCCGGACTTCTGGTTTAAAATTTATAGCTTGATTTGAGATTGAGGCCTCATGGCCCCTACCAAAAGACTTATATAATTTTTAATATATATTAGCTAAATTTTTAAGTACCACGCTATGATTAAACAAAATTTCAAATGTTATAGCTTCAATTGTATTTGAAGCCGCCAGGGTCCCCGAGACCTATATCAGTCTCCTTGTATATTGTCTATAATTTTTAGGTAACGCACTGTAAAAATACAAAACTTCAAGTTCTTAGGCCTTTTTATTCAAATGTTATAGCTTGATTTGTGATTTGGGCTTCAGGACCCCCTGTCGAGACCTAAGAGGCTTAAATCAGTTTTTAGTGTATAGTAGCTAAATTTTTTAGTAAATTACTATAAGTATACAAAATTTCAGATTTCTAAGCCTTTTCGTTCAAACATTATAGCTCTGTGTTTAGGGACCCTGCCAGGGCCCCAGAAAACTATATAAGTTTTACTGTATAATAGCTAAACTTTTAAGTAATACACCAAAAATATACAAGAATTCAGTTTCTGGATTTCTGGTTCAAAAGTTATAGCTTAATTTGTGATTGGGGCCTCGGGACCTCCGGCTGGGTCCTAGAGGCTTATATCACTTTACTTGTATATTGGTTTTATTTTTTAGAACCGCACTACAAATTTACGAAATTTCAGGATTTTAGGTCTCTTTGTTCAAAAGATAAAAAAGGAGCCATTGGTGCAATTGTGTTTGTGTGGAAGCGTAGATTTTCATGTCGTCCATGTAGAGTAAGTGTGAAAGCGTGTAGTGGCAGCTTAGTATTATTATTATTATTATTATTATTATTATTATTATTATTATTACGAGAGAGGATCGAAAAGTAACTCAGAGCAATTTTTTGTGGCATTTTTATAAAGAAACTAGAAGAGGTACCCGGCGTTGCCCGGGATTATTACACTTGGGATGTAAGCAGAACAATCTCAAAAATTAAAATAAATTTTGCAATATCTTAAAAATAAACACATGAAAATGCTTAGAATTAATACAGTAAAAATTCTTAATGAAAATTCGAAAAAAACCTTTTTAAAGGCTCACAATGGCTGGACCTCTCCAAGGATGCCACTGCTATTTTAGATAATTTCTTACTCACGTAATCTTACCTTAGATGTATACTTAGTGTTGTTGCAATTTCCACTCTTCTCTCTATGTGTTGAAGCAAAATTTGGCCATTCATCACTTTGTGCAGTCTAGCGGTCGCGGATTCTTCTATTTACTTGCTTCCCATTTGCTCAATACATCACGGAGCTAAAGGAGTGCTTCCTCTCTCGTCTTTCCACTCTTTCTCAATAGTCTGCTAACTCTCCATTGTCTCCATTTACTGATCATTTTTAAAGATTTTCAAGAAATTGTTAAGTACTAAGAACTCTCTTTTCTAAGAAAAGCCTGAATAACAGGAATTCTATGCATTGTTACAAATTGAAACTTATCCATATTGCATCATCATTTTATGTTCATTGTTATAATTCTTGGAAAGGATTGCTTTATCATTGCATCATCATTTTGAGCTTATTGTTATTGGTGAATTGCGTGTTGAAACCATTGTTGATACCTATTGTTGCACAAACTTTTATTTGCATTGTTGGTCATGAGATATATATTGTTGGTCCGTGCAGAGTGTTTGTGAATTGCGTGTTGATACCATTGTTGCAAAAACTTTGTCTTGCATTGTTGGTCATGCGATATTTCTCATTAATATGCCTTGCCATAACCATGAATATCGATTTTTTATCGATATTTATTATTTTTCCGAAATCTGAGGTAGACAGTGACCTTCCTCATGCTTTGAAGGTCATGTATGCGAAATTTCATCAAGATCGGAATAAAACTGTAGATTTGTATAAAAAACGTACCCACAGACAGACCCACAGACAGACAGACCCACAAACATCCTTCTTTATATATATAGATTAATCCCCCTGAGGAGGGTATAAGAAAATAGCGGAAGCCCCGAATACATCAATTTTTACCCCTTTATCTGCACTTTTCTAATTGATTTTCTCAAACTTAGTATCAGGTCGTTGCATATTAAATATCGGATTTCGAGATGGGTTCCGCGCTTCAGCACGGTTTCCACGTTTAGTAGCAAGTACCCATAACAAAGCGGACATTCCGAGAGATAAACCTATCAGCGACCAGCTGCCTTAAATTTGCATGTCTGCGATGATATTTAATAGCGTTTGGACCCAAGCGAAGATAGTCATGACTTCATACGAATTACGTGTGATAATGCATTACGAGTTCAGGTTGAATCACACTGCATCCAACGCCTCTCGTAACATCAATAAAGTATTCGGTGTAGGCATCATACAGGGGATCATGCTGTATCAGCGTCGACTGTCAGTAGACACCTTAGGACCATCGGCAAGGTGAAAAAGCAGGACAAATGGGTCCCATATGAACTTACGGAAAACCAAAAAGAGCGTCGATTGAAGGTGTGTACGGAATTGCTTTTGAGCCATGAAGAAGCGGGGATTCTTGATCGCATTGTCACCTGCGACGAGAAGTGGCTCCTATACGACAATTATAAAGGGTCAGCACAGTGGCTGGATGCTGATGAACCCCCGCGACAGTTCCCAAAACCCCCGTTGCACCCCAAGACCGTGCAGGCGCTACAGGCTTTGGGCTACGAGTTGCTTCCACACCCACCGTACTCTCCGGACCTCTCCCTTACCGACTACCATCTTTTCCAAAATTGTCCCATGACATGTACGAAATGACTTTGTCTGACATTGCGCAGACATGCACCACAGATGTTCGGTGATCACATTTACATGGCCTCCAAACTCTCTTAATTCCGTACACTTCATTGCAGAAAAGGTATAACCGATCGTAATTGTGTGTTTTCTTTCATCAAGAAGGACAATAAGAGAACTATCTAGTTCATAAAGGCAGATATACTTAACTGGACGAGAATTATCATATTAAACAAGAATAACACACATATCTGGTAGAACCGTCCTAAGCTATGTACTGGATGTGAGGAGTAATAACCGAAAAGTTGGCGTAATTAGGTTGCTGTTATTAAAATTTTATGAATTCGTGCGTTTTTTTAAAGTGCTGGCATGTATGGATGCTGTTCCCAGTTCTTGAAACTGTTAGCATTACAGCAATTTCGCAAGGTTCGCATGGACGGATGGACTCAATTAAAAAGTTCAATTATTCAAAATTTTTGAATAATTACATTCTTCAATTATTCTTAGTTTTGTTGCTTTTCGAACCCCCCGCATGTTATGGTATACAGGCTTTAATATAACATTTGGATTATTCTTTGTGCACATATTGATAACGCGTTTCTGCTGTTTATTTCTTGATATTTATGAGTAATCTGAAACAGCAATGATTTTCTGTTAGGAAGTCCAGATAAAAAAAAAAAAAAGAAATCAGAAAAAGAGTGTTGATGTTCGATATTTTTAGCAGTATAAGACCCAGTCATCAGGCTCAGCTTCTTCTTGTGAGTGGGACGTTAAAAGAGAGAGAGCAACTGGGAGAGTGAGGTGGGGGTGAGTGAATCTGCAACGGAAACAAGGAGATGAAAGGAAGGAGGGGTAGGAAGAGGGGAGGGAGGGTAGTGTGAAAACGTCACGAGAGGCGCTTTCGCTCATCAACAAACCACGTGATTTCCGGCGGCGAAAGAGGAGATTGTTCACGAGCGACAGAATTGAGATGGGACGGCCGGAAGCGAGCATATGGGGGCCTCCCGACTAGCCACCCAGTGTCAACAGAGCACGTGTCGCTCTTACTCCCTCGCACCCGCCCGAGCATCCGTCGGAGGAAACGAACAGAAAGATGAAACAATGCACAGGCAAGAGAGACAGAGAGGATAAGAGCCAGGAATCAGAACACAAGAGGGAAAAAATGCTCATAATTTCTCCTTCACTTTTTTTCTTTTCCTCGTTGCTCCACCACGGATAGCGTTGTGATTGGACAGAAAGACATCTTTACCAAACATAGATACCTCCTGCAGTAACATTGAGCGATATGCAATCGCCGTGACGCATTAGACGGATGATGATGATAGTGGTAGTGGTGGTGACAAGAATTTTTTTTTCATTTACTTTCTCGAAAAAATCTTCCGCAATATATCGATTACTTCTGACCTTTCAACGAAACCAATATTTTTTCTTTCATCTGCGAAGGTACCAAAAATAACAGCAACCAGAAAAGCAATAATAACACATACACACACTTTCATTTTATACATGACAATTTAATTAAATAAACAAATCAGATCGACGTGTTTATTGAAAGCTCTAATTTACATTTTATAAAGAACTCGAAGATCGTCAACTTTTCAATCGTAAGACATAAACAATTTTCAAATGATGTTCATTTTTATTATTCATCAGCTTTGAAAAATTTCTATTGCAATATACAACAAGCAAATATACAACTGCTGGACGTCGGCAGAAAATCATCATAAATTACTCTGCCCTAATTTTTTATCAAACTATTTCTGTGCAGCGCGGTCCTCTGAAAGACAACCAATTTTCAAGATCTAATTTTTCAAGTAATATATATGCAAGTATGTTGTCGTCGTACGCCTCTGAACGACCTACGACAAAAAAATCGGGAGTGTACTCCTCTAGACTTACTTGTAACGTATGGTCAAAAATGATTGTGCTTAGTGTTACGCATCCAAATGTTCCACAGAAATAAACAAGTGACGTGAAAATGTTTCCATGAAACTTCAACAGGGCAAATTGCAAACTCGTGACTGAAAGTTTTTATTATTTCCGATTGTAAAAACGCGTTTCCTACAAAAGTTGTTTCTTTTTCGAAGACCTATCCAACGACACCATATTTGACCCATGTTCCCATTTAAAGTTTTTGTTCAGACCTCGGTTGCGCCCATTTCCACCTATGTCTGGAAAATGGGATAACCACCATTAATTATTGATCTAAGGAGTTTAAATGATTAATTTTAAATTTAAATGTGGGTAGTCTCCTTTTAATGGGGAAAATCGTAAAATTAAAATTTAATAAAAACAAAATAAAGTCACCAATTTCTTCATAGTTTTTCAAGATTGGCGACTTTATTTTGTTTTTATTAAATTTTAATTTTACGATTTTCCCCATTAAAAGGAGACTACCCACATTTAAATTTAAAACCCCCATTAATTCTTCACATTGTCTTTAATCACGTAAATTTTCCCCCAACGCTCTAGGACATCGAACTTCCGAGGAAAAAGCCTGATACGGGTGCTCCGAAACAACCTGTAGATGTTAAGTAAGTGTTCAGGTAAAGTATCCCTTTTTCTTGTGCAATTGGGCTGAAATTCGATATCTAATTGTCTTTCATCATTATACAGGGTGTCCGGAAATAAATGGTAAATATTCATACACGTGAGAGAACATGTATAAAGAAGCATTTTTATTCCTATGAACATGGTGTCGCAAGCCAACCCCCACAGAGATACAGGGGGATTAAAGTATGTTGCGCTGCCTGATTGTTGGCGTCCCGCGAGCGACTAGGCAATGTGGTGCAGCCCACATCTGTTCAAGAGATGTCAATTGTCCCGAATTTTATTTTCCTTGATACGCAATGGACATTTGTGTGGCGTCTGTTTTTACCCACAGCTTGGATGTACGCCTTGATGTGCATTGCTTATAGTCTACGTCAAGATGTTACCTTAAGAGCCTACACGGTTTGTAGGGTGTCTTATTTGTTTATTTCTACGTAGTTTAATGTTATGTGATGCGACTTCATTTTATTCCATTACATCAACACCTTCGGACAAGTCTGTAAGCTCCAATGTGGGCTGCACCACGTTGCCTAGTCGCTCGCGGGACGCCAACAATCAGGCAGCGCAACATACTTTAATCCCCCTGTATCTCTGTGGGGGTTGGCTTGCGACACCATGTTCATAGGAATAAAAATGCTTCTTTATACATGTTCTCTCACGTGTATGAATATTTACCATTTATTTCCGGACACCCTGTATATGCCTATATTAAATTTTATTTGTTTACCTTTAATTAAAGTTCTATTTATATGACGAAAATTCCAAATTTCATTCATCTAGCTTGTTAAATTTTTGAGTTATCTTATTCGCACACATACGGGCACAGAAATAATCCCAAAAATGTTTTCAGACTTAGGAAGGTCTAAAACATCGAGATTCATCAAATCTCGAGGTCGAATTTTTTGACGATTACAATACTTTCTCTATTACGAGAAGATATAAAGAAAGGTTTTGTAATTAACTGATTTATTAATTACTTTACTCTCAACATCATTATAAACAATACATACTATTAATAGTAATAAATTACTCAATTTCCGAATTATGTAAATATGGACTCAAACAACAGTGTTATGATTGCCACTAGTAACAAGAATAACCGCCGTCTGCAGCACGGAAAGCAATTAGACGGCGTCGATCGAATCATTAATGGAAGGTAATATGCAGACCGTAATGCTTCCGACAGCTGCGAAGTACTTGGAGGGGTCTAGATCATGCTCTTCCGACCATGCCGCATTGCCCTGGAAAGACAGTCAATGTGTACGATTGCATCTGACCTGCAACCAGTAGACAAATAACCAAATAATCCGGGTGAGAGTGGCTTTCAGGAATATCATTGAACTCAATGCCAAGAAAACTTCTCATAACATTGCCAGCTTGTTCTTCCGTCAATGGTTGCAGGGTGTTTCTTTTCGGAAGTTTCCCTCCGAATACGATAGCGTCCATCCACTCGATGGAGCAGAAACCGTGACTCATAGGACTTCTCCGGTGACCTGAACTACAATGCATCAGCTGTCTCTGTTGCAACTTTCCAAAGTACAGTGGCTATCCGTCTGCTTCGGAACCCCATCGGCTATGCTTTAAAGCAGGTGTTGGTTGTACTCTCCTTGTCGATAGATGTCTGCAGCACCCTAGTTTATTTGAACGATGAGTTGCGTGTCGATAGCAACACCGACTGTGTTTTACAGCGAAGCAGTAAACATTCACTTTTCATTCCTGAATGCTATAATCCTATTCGGCATTATTTGACCATTTATTTCTGCAGCTAATAATCACGTAATAAACATTCTTTCATAAGAGTCAACTGTAATTTGCATGGCGAAAATTAATGGAAAAATTGATGGAAATGTGAAATTTACAAGGGAGAGAAAAAGAGATAAAAGACATACAATAAAACCTGTCTATAATGACCAGCCACGTGACCAAGCAAGAGTGGTCATTAAGCTCAGGTGATCGCTATATACAGGTTCGATCAAAATAATTACAAATCAACAACATAATTAAAAACAAATATGTTCATTTCTTTAAAAGAATCTCGTAAGTTTCTTTGTTTGCACTTTCTTCACTTCCTAGTGAAAATTAAATCTTCAAAATGCTTTTCGAGCACATCCAGGGTATTACCATAAGTCCGACCGGTCGCCAACAGGTCATATGGGACGATTGAATCTCAAGCGGGAAATTCTGTCCCTTTGTGTTTTTCATGATAATTATTCGAAACTAAAACTTCTTGACTAGCGACTACGATTACGTTAAAAAAAAACATTTGATTATCTAGACAGCTAAGGAGTTGAATTTCTTGAATTTCGTCCGCCATTTTGATTCCATTCGACCAAATAGAACCCGACCTTGGATTCCGGTCTCGCTGTGCGCGACCGGTCGTACACAAAGAGCGAAGCGGTCGTTATTTTTAGACAGGATTTTCACAACCGTACTGGAACGGTTGCGACCGCTCGAACTTTATGGAAACAACCTCAGTGATGTTAGAGCAACATGTGCCTTCCCAAAGTCAGGTCTGACAGTAAACAATTTTAGTAGGCTAAAAGAACCAGTGGTACAAAGCCAACGATAATCGGCCTCGGTGGCTCAGTGGTTGCGTGAACGCCTCTGATGTCCGAGAACGCGGGTTCGACCCCGGCCGAGGACGACGAGGATTTTTTCAGGGGGAAAATCCTGAGACCACGCACTTTCTTCGGAAGGGAAGTAAAGCTGTTGGTCCCGTGTAGTCGTTTTCCGGCTGCACGGTAAAGAACCCTTGCGAGGCGAAATTTGCGGCCCCTATAACGCCGTCCTGAAATGATCATAGCAGTTGAAAAGGACGTTAATACTAACCAAACCAACAAAGCCAACGATAACCTTAATACTGATTCCTGAGGGAATATTGCGCCAAACACAAGGACAAACTCCGAACCGGCTATTCGGCACTTAGGTTAGGGCCTCATTGGTTGTGTAAGTGGTCATTATAGACATTTTTAGTATAGATTTAAATACATCCGGTATCGAAAATGCCGGTCGCTGGTCGCGTTAGACAAATGGTCGTTACGCTAACAGATTTCCCATGTAACTTTCTGCGAAAGAAAGCAAAATTGGCCGTTAAGCTCAAATGGTCGTTATCACAGGTTTTACCGTAGTATGAGAATACAGTTATAAAAGAGTCAAAATCAGCCTATTCTTCTCGAGACTAATAAAACCGACCGCAACAAGTTTTTATAAATTACGACGACTTCAAAACGGCGTTATACAGGGTGATTCTGAAGAAAGTGTGTATAACCAACACCACCTAAAGATAAGGCCTGGGCGCTGAAACGTCATTACATTGTTACATCACCTACTGAGGTGGTGTTGGTATAACTGTAAGCAATGACAGAGGTGACCAGAATGAACGTTTTCTTTTAATACAATGTGGGATCGCAAGTACATTGTTCAGGAGCTATCACGTTTTATGTTCATTGCTTGAATTAATTATCACGTTCCTGCCGGACGATTCCACTGTTTATTGCACGTACATTGCTACAGTTACTGCCCTGAGATCGCTGCTAATCACCAGCGGAAAATGGAACATTACAGTTGGGCAGAACTTGCGGACATGGAAGGGATAGTGTTGCGCAAAGACTCTATCAAGAGCGTTTTCCAAATCACAGGATTCCAGGAAGAGATATGTTCGCCCGCCTTCATCAGCGTATCCGAGGCACAAGGACTGTGGACGTTCGAACCTCGTAAGCCTACATCAGGCCGACCTCCATATGTTCGTATAGACGACTTGGAGGAAGATGTATTGCAGCGTTTTGAAGCCAAGCCATCGACGAGCACTCGAGCAGTTGCCGCTTCTACTGGAACTAGTCAAACCACTGTGTGGAAGATTATCCGTGGAAGGCTGTTGCACCCTTTCCGGTGTCAAAAGGTGCAAGCTTTGCGTCCTATAGATTTTCCCGCTCGTGTTGTCTTTGCCAAATGGTTCCTGCAGCAGGATGCTCGTGATCCTGACTGGTCCAAACACGTACTGTTCACTTATGAAGCTATTTTCACCCGTGAGGGTGTGTACAACACCCACAACAATCATGTCTGGGCAAACATTAATCTTCATGCAACACGAACTCGCGGGTATCAGCATCGCTTCATTGTGAACGAGTAGGCTGGTGTCATCGAAAATCATCCACTGCCTAACCGCTTGACAGACGAGAATTACAATCGGTTTTTGCAAGAAACTCTTCCCGAGCTCTTCGATAACATCCCTCTGAATGTTCGACAAAACATGTGGTACATGCATGATGGAGCTCCGGCACACTTCGCTCGGACAGTGCGCGACACTCTAAATACCGCCTTCCCAGGAAGATGGATTGGGCGAGGTGGGACTGTAGCCTGGGCAGCTCGCTCACCTTACCTCAACCCACTTGATTTCTTTGTATGGCGCCATCTTCAGAGCCTAGTGTATGAAACACCTGTGGACACAGCGGATGATCTTGAAGCACGAATTGCTGTTGCTGCTGGTGCCATTGAAGATACTCCAGACACGTTTCACCGGGTGCGAGAATCCTTACGTCGGCGGTGTCAGCTATGTCCCACCACTGGTGGCCGTCACTTCGAACATTTGCTTTGTACTGTTTACAACTTTTGTTGTCTCTTTTGGTTGGCGTCTAAACCAGAGGACACGCATGATGTACACGAAACCGTATTATTATCATTAACATAAAGTGTCTTGCACATAAAACGTGATAGCTCCTGAACAATGTACTTGCGACATAAAAGAAAATGTTCATTCTGGTCACCTCTGTCATTGCTTACAGTTATACACACTTTTTCAGAATCACCCTGTATATTAGGAAGACTTCAAAAAATCTTAAAAGCATAAAAGACAGTTCTTTTTTCTTTAAGTTTTAATTCATTCCTCAGTTACAGTATAAGGGCATGGTAAAAAAATTTCCAATAAATAAATTCCTGAAATTGAGAAAAAAATATGAAAGCAATAAAAAAAGCTTTTGTTACCTAACGAATTTATATCATTTGCAAAATCTTTTAAAGAAATTAAATGAAAGAAAATCGAAATAATAATTGGTTAAGATTAAAGTTGCAAAATGCTTCATTTAGTAGGACTTCATTTAAAAAAATTAAATTTTCCTTATAACCCTCAAAGAAAGCAAATTCTGTTCGACGAAAAGTTCTCGACTCTCTTCTTTTCCATTTCAACCCCACTGCAAAAGCGTACTGTTGTCATATTTAAACACTTTCATCAATATAGTGCATATTGTATATCCATCAATTAATTAATAACAAATGCGCACAAAACGCTTCGTAATTAGAATCTATGTTGGGCAGATTATGGTTGAAAACATTTCTGGAATTATAAACATAAAGCAATGCATTAGTTTTTTAAATAAATAAACAATGCCCACATGAATATTCTAGTGAAACAAGCAATATTTGTTTGCGTATATCAATTCCCATAAAAGGGAATACGTAATAAAGCATAAACTGATTTATAGTAATCGGTTTAGTTTTGAAAGTGGGTATTAAATTTTTACGATTATACATTTCATTCCAAACGGACTGTAACCGGTAGGTGCAAACATTAATAGAATGAGGTGAGTGAAGAGAGTTTATGATGGAGCCAGGGAAGAGTAAAATGGATGATGCAAAAAACAAACAGACAAAAAAAAATCTCGATAATTATTGACGATATTTAAAAAAAACAAAAAACTAATATTCGGCCATATTTTGCTTCATCGTTATCATCAGTGGACGATTTCAAAAAGAATAATTTATAAACCCAACTGTAAAAATCTCATTGAGTAAACATTTCTTGCAATAACATAAAACCAGAATAAAATATTAATTGGAAGGCAAAAAAATGAATAATAATAATAAAAATAATAGTAATCTCTCTATAAAAAGATCTCGTTTGATCATATAAAGCAAACAAGTCATGTAAAAAAAAATATATATACAGTAAACTAACCTTTATAATGGCACTTTCTTAAATTCACGACAATAAAACTTTTCTCAATTAGAGTTTAAAGGAGGAAAATATATTAGCCTATAATGATTATATCTCGTAAATCTGTCTATACGACAAAAGAACCTTTATCTTTAATTGCAGAAATTTTCTTTTGCGGTTCATAAAGTTCAAATTATCAAAAATTACTACTCACCCTCCAGACTTTTCCAGTTGATTTACTTAAAAAGCAGTTTGTTTGCATTTAGGTTTTCAAAATTTATTTCGTCTTTCTTTGTTGAGGAGTTTTTAAGTTGACGGGAGTTTGTATAATAAACATATGCGCGAACGGGCAAAATACCGGGCATCACATTTTGAGCGAAGTGGAATTCTAAGACCCTAAATAAAGAAAGCATTATAAAAATTAATCTCCACAAGAAAATAGGAGCAGGCGTTCTATTTTAATTAAAAAATTTTCCTATTAACAAATTCAATTGAACTATTTTTATGATCGATATTAACTCTCCAGAATAAATTAAGGATCAAATAATTTCAAGATATATTTGACCCCTTCATGTATTCTGGAAAGTTAATATACAAGATAATTCATATCCGTTCAAGACAACAATTAAAACAAGAAACTTGCATCCGTTCAAAAGTTTTTTTTACTACAAAAACATTGAATTTTATGTAAGTAGAATCGTCCAATGAATTAGAAATGGTTAAAAGTTCACTTATGTATGTTATGGATCAAACCCAGGTCGTGGAATATTTCCTTTCGTTTTCCACTCTTAAAATAAGTATTTACATATTTTTTTGAATCACAGTCTTAGGAAATTAAACATTTTCTGTTTGCATAGGGAAGCAGACCATTTTTTTTTTTTTGCCAGGCAAGAAGTTGTTTCGCGTTGATGATACTTGCAGTCCCACTTTTGTAAACTAATGTGTAGCTCCCTACTGCTTCAAAATGCCCTGGTAAATGACAGTCCCACACTGCATTGACACCACTGGTTTCAATTCAGTCAAAATATTTAAAAAATTAGTTGAGCCATAATCAATTTTTTAAAAAAAGGGTGGAAAAAATGATAGGAACTAAATGAATAATCTGTCCCCTCTCCCCCCCCTCCCCCCCAACAAGAAGACATATCTCTGATAAAATAAAACTTGTTCACTAAGTATCTTCAAAATGGGACGTGGTAAACAACTTACCCATTATGAGAGAGGAAAAATCATGGCATATAAAGAACAAGGCATGTCAAAAGCAGAAATTTCTCGTTTGATTGTAAGGTCCAAGCAAGTAATTTCATCTTTTCTGAAAAATCCAGAATCATATGGTACAAAGAAAACGACAGGAAGGCCTAAAGCACTTAGTGATAGAGAGCACCGTCGAATTCTTCGCATGGCAAACAGCAAGCAAATTTCTGCCAACTCCATCAAACAGGCGATTGGAACACAGGTTCATCGAAGAACTATTAATAACTATCTCAACCAATGTCCTCATCTCCAACGCCAGAAAATGAAACAGAAACCACCTCTTACCAACTAGCACAAAGTCGATCGTCTTCAGCTAGCCAAACAGCATCAAACCTGGACTTCCGAATGGAACTCAGTCATCTTTAGTGATGAAAAAAAGTTCAACCCCGATGGCCCCGATGGTTGGAACCACTATTGGCACGATTTACGAAAGAAACCAAAGCACTTTTCGAAGTGCATCCAGGGTGACGGTTTAGTTATGGTTTGGGGGGCATTCAGTGCCAGTGGAATGGTGGAATTAGTGCTTGTGCAGCGTCAAGTACCAAGAAATACTTCAGAAGTATCTTATCCCATTTGGACCAATCATTGGAGGCCAAGATTGGATATTACAGCAGGACAACGCCCCATGTCACATTTCCAAATCGACTATGGAGTGGTTCAAGACCAAAAACATCAGGGTTATGAAATGGCATCGAAAATCTCTGAGGAATCATGGTTCGGGCCGTTTATAAGAACAGGCGGCACTTTGAGAATGTCCAGAGTCTCAAACAGGCTGTTCTTGAGGCTTGGGAAGAAATTTCGTGCAGAACTCTTGAAAAACTAATAGAATCTATGAAAGACCGTGTGTTTCATGTGATCAACAAAAATGGTGGATTTACAAAGTATCAAATACGAGCAATCTCATGATAACTGAAGGTGTTCCTATCATTTTTTCCACCCTTTTTTTTCAAAAATTGGTTGTGGCTCAACTAATTTTTTAAATATTTTGACTGAATTGAAACTAGTGGTGTCAAGGCAGTGTGGGCACAGGTGTGTAAAGTTTCGTTGAAATAAATTTATTATTAAAAATGTTATGTTGAAAACACAAAAGTTCCTATCATTTTTTCCAGGACTGTATATTGGCATTGATTTCTTAATATTACTTGACATCAAGGAAGACATAAAAACCGTAGCCATATTAAACGAAAAAGAGATTTTTATTTATTTATTTATTTATTTATTTATTATTAAGGAGTTAAGATATATCATACAAAGCCCAACAGAGATCTGTATGGTCTAATGGACCGACAAGTTAGATCTCTGAGGGCTCCAACCAAATACATATTGAAGAGTACAAGTTAGTAGAACTAAACATTATAACCAAAAAGAAAGGAAATAAACAATAATAACAAGCAGACTTACAAGAACGTACTATAATGAATAAAAAAAAGGTAAGTGCATATATCTCTTAACATGAGTTGCAAAATATAAAATAACCTCAGCGGTACCTTATTGAATAAATCCATACAGGAAATTACATCCAAATCAAAAAAAAAATTAATTCATTCCCACCCGTTTTCCACATGGATGTACAGAAATATAACATACCAAAGTGATACTAATTATTTAATATTAATTAAAATTACATACCAACAACGGAGCTCGAGGGGTGCCAGAGAGGACAAATTGACCAACAAAGAGGCACCCCTAGACCAATATAAATAAAATACATAAAATTTAATGCCATATTTTGTATAATTAAGACATTATGATCATGATAACTAATGTTTTCGGTTTTTGGTATTACTGAATGAATATCTTAATCTTTTTTATTTATGGCAAATTTGAAGAAACTATAGACAATGGCAAATGAACCATAACAGGCCGTTGAGTTTTCCCTAGATATGTCCGTGATTCTAAGCCCAATCTCAAAAAGGAAGGTTAGCTGGTGGCAGTTAAGGGCTATGAATAAAATCAATTTTTATGTAAATTTGCTTCGAAAATTTTTATCATTAATGGCCAATTTTATTTCAAAATCAAAACTTTAATATCTGTCGGGATGCCGCCAAGTTAATGTAATTCTTTAATTATTTAAAACAAATATTAGTTTTTTTATATATAATAATTTCAATTGGAAAAGTAACAACCAAAATTATGCCTACAGAAAAAAAAAATTCTTTATTCGCTCATAAAATAAAGAAACAAACTGCAGACACAGTTGTGTGAATGTATCTTCTCCAGTAAAGTAAGCAAGAAGGGTATTTTGAGGTGAGCCCTAAGTAGATAAGGAAAAGAAGAAAAGAGAACGAGTGAGGACGATGAAGAGCGAGCGAGTGAAGAGAGTGAAACACCTGAGGCTTAAGGGCGGCGTCAACAGGACAGGAGGAAATGAAGAAGCCGGCGTTGATGCGCAAGCTTCACGCGCTGCTTAATTGCGTCGTTGGCCACCCATCCGACAGAGTCTTTCTCACTCACTCACTCACTGACGCTCATTCTTTTTCTCCTGGATGACCAGTCACGAGCCTGTCGATGCCACCGCCCTTCATATTGCCGACAGAGCCAATAAATCTAATTACACCTTCACCCGATAAAGGGGAGCTACCGATTTACATTTACCTTTTTATTTGTTGCTTAACTGACAACAAACTTTTAGTGACCCTGCCTTGTTGCTCGGATTCTTTTAATATTTATGAGGGTCCTTATTCATTTCTGGATCAATTCATGTTCGTTTATTTTCACATCAATAGCAAAACAATAGAAAGCGTTCGTTCAATGAAAAATATTCTAAGTTATATTTATAAAATCTACAACAATCTAATTCATAAGCATTTATATTCTGTTCATTTAAAATTTCATTCAACACAAAATAGGGATGTGATTTAAGAAATCTGATTCATTCTTATTGCTAAGTAAATTCTAAATACAGTAGAACCCCGTTAGTGCAATTAATTGGAACCGAGACCTGTTCGAACTATCCGGACTCGATGCTAAACATGTATTACAACCTACGTAGGTTTTGTTTATCAAGAATCTAACACTGTGAACACGTTTTACGGGCAAGCTGCAATCTCACTTCAGACGTGAGATGGATAGCATGCGTTTCGTCGAAATTCTTTACCGTTATTTTCTGGGAAACTTTCTTCGGATTATCCAGATTTTGCAATTCAGGGAGTCTTAATATATATTGAACTTAACTTTGTTATCATCAAGTTGACAGCATAGGTGAAGTTTTATAAGCCTAACAACTTCACCTCTCCGTGTTACAACCGTCTGGCATTGTGATGTGATAACGAACTATGTTTGATTATACGTAAAATATTATTACATAGCTATGTATTTTGAATATGATCGAGGTCTATTTTCAGACAGAAAATACAACATTTTAAACTTTTTTCATTAAGTTCCTCTACAAAAAGAAGAGTGAAAAAATTCTTTAATTCGCACTGGGTTTAAATTCAATTTTTTCTGCCATTCAAACCTTTAGTTTTCGTGATTTTCGAGAATGACGGCTACAAAATAAGACAACAACCCCAGCCATTGAAGCGTGAAATGCGCGTGTTGGTGAGCTCACACGAAGTCACAGCTTCGAAATCTTTACGATGAACAATAATCTCCAGAAAAGAAAGTTCACTGAAAATTAGGACGCAATTTTTACTCAATTCGATGAAGAAAGAGTTTTAATAGCTTCATCTTTCTTATGAGGCCCATCTTTCAAAATTAATTTTTATTCGGACTATTATTTCAAAATTAATTATTCAACAATTTCAATTAACGTCATTAAACAACGAGCTTGCATTAAATTCTCCTAAAGTTGAGTAAATAGGCTACGAAAACACACCATATATTGAAAACTGCCTACAGTAACTATACATTGAATGGTTTAGTCGCTTTCGTGATGACCGTAAAGACCTTTCAGATGACCCGCGCCCTGGAAGACCAGTTTCCGTCCGAACGCCAGAAACTCCCGAGAAACTCGTCACTGCTGACCGCCGAATCGTAATTCGTATGCATGCGGATGAGTTTTCATGAAACAGGAAGTTGGGTTCTTTTTCACGACAAAGCTCGGCCGCATTCTGCCATAAATGTGAAGCGATTTCTGGCTAAACACAACAACACAGAGCTCAACCACCCGCCCTATTCTCTAGATTTGGCTCCTCCAGATTTTTTCCTGTTCCCACAGATGAAAAACGCTATGAAAGATACCCGATTTCAAGAGTGTTTCCGACATTGAGAAAAACGCGACGTCGGAAATCAAAAGAATTCCGTCCGAGGACTTTAAAGCTGTTGTACAAACGCGCTCAAAAGTGTATTGTGTCCGGTGGAGATTACTTTGAATCATATTAAACAGAATTTCCCTTTGGACTTCCCGTTTGTGAGTATTTGTATTAGTCCGATATACCCATCTGCCACACCTTGTAGTACCCGATATGCCCATCTGCACTTGCTTGAAAATTGATTCAGGGCATTAGTTCGCCATATTTTCACCCCCCTAAGCACGGTCGTGCCAAACCCATTGTGATTTTGTCAAATTACTCCAATCATTTGTAAACACCCTGTAAACCTGTGTTATGTCATCTCTCTAACTTGATTTCATAGATCATTCTTACGTCACCCGCTGAGCCTTGGCATCGTAAACATTATGTTAATCAAGAATGACTTAAAATAAGCGCTATCTATTGATGAAGAAGAGAAGCAACTTAAATCAATGGAACCATACAAATACATGTCTTCAATACTTTAAGCATGGTGAAAGCGATTATGGTTAAAATGCAAAATAGAACATCATTTTTAATTTATTTTCTATTTTCGTAGCTAATAGAGGAATTTAAAATCACAAGATCAGCCCGGCCAGTTTAGATCCTTAGTAATGTTTGCTATAACAGAAGTTATCTAGGTCCCGATCATAATCCCGAAAGGAACAATCCCGAATGATAAAATCCCAAAAGAATCAATATTCCTACAGTCTAAAATCCTGAAAATCACAATTCTGAAAAATTAAAATCCTGAAAACCGCAACTCTCAATGGAAAACAGGCTATTATCACTGTGATCTTTTCTAACAACTGTCAGAAAGAACATAGACAATATTACATATTCCAAAGGAATTCTACATGGGCAAATAAATATAAAAAGTAAAAACGTTCTTACTGTTTGACAGATGATGATAAACGATAGGTATTCGTAGATTAAGTTAGTTAGTCTCTTATCTATTGTTTACAACACAATCTGTGAAAAGATCTGTGAAATTGTTCCTTGGCAATAAACAGGCTGTGATAATGTAGAGGGCTACTTTATTGTGAAAGATAAACAGTTAAAAGCAAATTTTCATATTGCGTAAACAGAAAATCCCCAACAACCGGCCGAGCAATAATCAGACTTTCAGATTTGTAGACCACAACAACTATCCAAACACAAATGCGGCGATTGTTTTGAAGACCACAGAAAAAAAGAAAAATACAAGAAATTATTCAATCGTGTGGCACTTCTACCCTTTTATACAAATCGCCGAGTTTGCATTCGATACACGTCTTTGGTTACAAGAATTCCACGGGGATATTATGGAATTCATCGCAACTCTTGTTTTTTTCCCTCTAAATGTGTGACAACACTGCAATCGCAGAATCCATGAAAACCTCTTGGACATTGAAAAGACACTCATCATTAAAATTGTATAAAGAAAAAAATTACATTAGAACTATAGACACGAGGATTTGAAATGAAATAATGATCACAATGATACAGATTAGCATGGGAAAAGGACGAACTACATATTCCTTTTTATAATCTCTCAATATAGTCCCCAGAATTGTCCATGAACCTTTTCCATTTTCGTGGCAGCTCAAGAATGTGGATGCCACGGATGTAGCACTCATAACGTCGGGAACAGTGTGGAAACGAATGCCGCGCAGGGGTTTCTTAAGTTTTGGGAATAAATCAAAGTCACAGAGGCTAAGATCTGGAATATGTACTCTGGTAACAGCCCTTCCCAATTCCATCTTACGGGCGTTGTCATAGAGGATAATGGATGGATGGTGATAAAGTGACGCCGTTTCCTCTGCAAGGTTTCACGGAGCAGTAGCGTAGCAAGAGTTGTTCGCGCATTCCCGCGACACGTCCCTTTTCATTTCCATTGCGCCCCCCCCCCCAATAGGACCCAAATAGGAACAGTGTCATGCACCCCCCAGCCATTGCGGGGGTTGCGGGGGTTATGGCTACGCCACTGTCACGGAGGTTATATTGCAAGAAATGTGAATAGTATGCAGCATTTACAGTTTGTCCATTGGGTACTTCGTGAATAAGGTTCACACCATCGCGATTACGATGCATCGTAATCGTATGCAACAACTTGAATGCGTTCACCAACTTCCGTAGTGTACTGTACGGTAATGCATCAGCTCCACAGACCTCTACAAGTCTCTGGTAGCACTCCCTTTCCTTTGCAATTTCAATTTTAAGCTAGGAACGCTGCTCCAATTGGGAAAACATACTTCTCCATCGACTTTCTGTTCTGAACGGAATGTGCAATACTAGTAAGCACGCGCAACGTGTGAAATAGCAATCCCATCAAGAGGAGGATAAAGTATGACCTTGCAGATGTCAATACAGGTAGAATCGCACATATCACGATTCCCCTCCAGCACTGATGTGTTCATTATTAAATTTCTAGCCTTCGTAGTATTTGACTTCAAAGATTAAGAAAATAACAGATTTTCCATGCAATTTCTTGAATTTTCTGGATTTCATGGAAACAGAGAAAAGACCGACCAATGAACTAATGAATTCGGATCGAGGTCATATAGACCTCTCCGATATTTTGGATGGTCCATTTTCTCTGTTAATTCTGTTTCGTTTTATTTATTGTCTTGCTGAATGTACAACGTTCATGCTAAATAAAAACCTGTTCTTTTATTCTTATTCTCAGAAAGCAGTCATCGTTTAATAAAGATGTACAATGAACACCAGTATGCTCAATACAAATTTACCCCCCTAAAAGTTTCCAAAATTGTCCACGACATGTTGCAAACGAAAGGAAAGGCGATGAATACCGTTGGCTGCATGTGAGTCACTAATGTGTTGCATCTCTCGCCGATACGCCATCAAAATGTCCTCTTAGTTCGCAAAGCGTTTTCCGCGCAACCACATGCCCCATCTAATAACTGTCGCACAAGCTTAGCGACTTTCCGAATCAAAGATACTTCTAAAGATCTGACTGCTGAAGAAGAGGCAATTCTTTTGAAGAGTTTTTTCGTGTTTTTATAAGTTCCTCAAATAAATACCCTTTTAAAAGCGATAAAACTTTTATTATTTTTTTTTTCGATATATTTTCGAGATTTTTATTTTTGATTTTTCAGCATTTCAATATTCCAAGAACAACAGGGATATGTTCTTATTCTTATTAAATATCGTAAATATATCCTAAGCAAATGAATGCAACTCAAGGTTTATTTGATTAATGGCATAAAAATAGAAATTTATTTGCTTTGCAAGAGTTAATTTTCATTTAGCGTGAATGCCATTTAAAATAACTCGGGCGCTACGTGATGACTTTAGCAAGCACCTTGGCCGCGTCTTTCGAAATCTGAACTAACGCCTCTTGAGATGCCGCTCCTCGTAAACAGAGGAAATATGAAATGGACGGCAGCAATCATGTGGAATGGAAATCACGAAGCATTAAAATATTTCGTTTCGTTCTTTCTTTGTTTTCTTTCTTTCTTTCCTTGGTAAGAGAGAGAGAAAAAGACGTAGGAAAAGGAGAAAGCCTCCTTTGGCCATTTGGTGGAGCGGTTCTTTTCCGTTTCGCATTCTCGCGGTGACTGGTCAACTTTTCCTCTCCTTCGGAAAACTCTGACCGCACGACGATTACTCACGAGCCTCGGCTCGCTCACTTTGACAACGGTGATCATTAGCACGTGGCCGGACGCTGTCCACGCTCCGCTGCCTTAGCAGGCACGAAGAGAGCGGCCGTCAGCAACGGCAGCCGCAGGACGCGCGGCTCGCCACCGCCTCCGCAGGCCCCCCACCCCATTATAGTGATTATTATTGAGCGAGAGCACGTGGCGACAATGATGGAGAAGCGCTCGCCTGAGGCTCGGGAGGAGTCGTTTTGGTCACGCGCCGCGAGCACCGAGGAAGCGGAAGCTCGGTGGTGAAGACAGGGTCAGGACGAGAGGTCATCTGGCACGGGCGACCGCAGTCCTTAAGCCGGGCTTTCCATCGTGGTTAAGACAAGTCGTAGAGCCCCCGCTTCCCCCATCCCACCCACCCATTCCCGCTTTCCCAGCCGAAACCATTTAAGAAGAAGAAGAAGAAGAAGAAGAGGAGCAGACTGTACAGCGCTCTGTTACGCACACAACATAATGAACAAAACTCTTTTGCCCTGCTCCTAAACAAGTCATCTTTGTCATACCACTTTTGAACTTCTCAATTCGTTTCAGATTAACCAAAACGAAACAACTGGGAGCCACTTGAAAACGCCTACGTCCAAAGCACCACTTTGTCTTCACCCCTCTCTTTTCTCCGATAGGCAGTTACACGTTATAAAACTACAGCGAAAACTTTGCAACTAGTTTATCGTGGTCGCAATATGGCTCGGCTCAACTTATAATGACGCAGGTTACCAATTTTCACCGCATCCGTTAAACTGTTTAACTCGAACATTTGTAAAATGATGGATACTTCATGGAATGAAAACAGAAACCAGATAAAAGACCTAGCAATATACAACATATATAAATGACTTTATTAACTTTTCCTTTTAGATATTTAAGTGTGTGAAGGAAAAAAGATTGAGTTTGGCGTGAAAAGTTTTCTCTAATGCCTAAAGGATGCCAGAAAAAGCCCTTCTACTGTTTTGCATTCTCTTAATACACAGGCTTTGAAGAAACTTTCTTTTCTCTCTGACTTAAAATTGAAGAAATGAGGGTTAGCACTATTTTGCCCTGATCATTTCAAATGTTCTCGTATATCGACTAATATCAAAAAATGAATGAAGACATAACAGCATTTTGTTTCGAACGGTGTAAGCTATATCCCCGCATGATTAAAATTCCAATTCATAAATATGCTGTCTGTCTGAATTTTTTTGTGTACTTTACAGCTTCACTTTTCAATAGAACTCAACAACCATGTATTTCTACAGACCATGATTACGAATTAAATTGGCCAGTTCATTATCTATTTTCATAAGTGAGTCTTGTCAACAACACCTAAAGAGAAAGCCTGCGCACAGAAATTTCATACATTGTTACATCATCATGCGGAGTCATAATTTAGGGCTTATTATTGGTAGAAATACGATTAAACATGACTCCGTATAACGATGTAACAATGTATGAAATTTTCGCGCTTAGGCTTTGAGTAGAGGTGGTGTTGTAGGAATGCGATTAAAGATATCCGACGAGAAAGACAGGCCTGGGCCAACACCTCCTAGACAGAAGGCTTGATAACGGCGAAGTCATACATTGTTACATCATCAATAGTCGACCAAATTTAGAACTTCTTATTGGTAGAAATAGAATTAACAATGGTCGACTAATGATGATGTAACAATGTATGATGTTTCTGTTATCAGGTCTTCTGTCTAGGTGGTGTTGCCTGGGCACTCAAAAGTCACCTGACCATAGTAGTCTGAACACCAATTCAATCGTCATTATTTCCAACAAACGAAAAAATACTGATTGTTAAAATCCGAGATGGAAAATAGCATGACCTCCCAAATTTTTACATGTATATAAGCACGAAGCCTTGATTACCCATTAAAATCTTGCTTGAACGAGAATTAAACATGTTTATTTCGTTGATATAAGATAATTTTTAGAATTCAAGTTCCTGATTTGTTTAGAACAGGTTTAGAAGATGTTCCTGATTTGTTTAGAAGATGGCGGCTATTTCGGTTTTATGACAACAGATGGGATTAGTTACCCTGAAATTTCACTACATTTCACCATCTTTATTGTCGGTACTTTTTCATGATATGGGTGAGCCCAATGACGTATTTTAAAGATAGACTCCGAAGCAATTGTTGTTACTTGAAGCAAATTGGGAAGCTCCATGCCCAGAACCAACACCTCCTAGAAAGAAAGCCAAACAACTGAAATATCATTCATTGTTACATCATCATAAGTCGACCAAATTCAGAGCTTATTATTGGTAGAAATACGGATAAGAATGGTCGAAATATGATGATGACGTTTCAGTTGTTTGGCTTTTTCTTTCTAGGAGGTGTTGTTAGAACCAACCGTGACCACCGAGAGAGAAGGCCTCCGCAATGAAACTAAATACACATCATAGATAGTGCAAATTCAGGGCTTATTATTGGTAGAAATACGAATATCAATGCACTATCTATGTGATGCAACAATGTATAGAGTTTCATTGCGGAGGCCTTCTCTCTCGGTGGTCACGAACCAACACCTCCTAAAGAGAAAGCCTATACACGGAAACGTCATACATTGTTGCATCATCTAAGTAGGGCATTGTTATTCGTATTTCTACCAAAATTAAGCCCTGAATTTGCACTGCTATGATGATGCAACAATCAGAGATTTTCTCTTTAGGAGGTGTTGCCAGAACTGTCATGGCCGAAAGTGAGTAAAGATGATGCAAAACACATGATAGTAGCTGATTAATAATTCTTTCACACGCCGATCACGGAGTGATAAGTTTATCTTTTCGATTACTTTGTATTTGAAGTATATTATTATATTTTATAAACAATTTTTCGATCATGGTTTCAATTTCAATTTCGTTTCGATCGTCTTTCAGTTATGTATTTTCATTTCAGTTACGTATTTTTGATTTATGCTTGTGGAAAATGATTCCTGATCCTTTTTCGTGTCTGTTTGTACAGTTGTACGCACAACAACTTTGAGGAATGGTTTTGAATTAATTATTCCTCGGGCCCAAAATCTTCACAAACAAAGCAGCCAGACAGCCAGACAACACTTGCGTTAAACAACGTCACTGTATTGTTGCTGAACACTGCTGAGTTGCGAAAACTGTTCTTATCTTAGTGTCGTTCAGTTGATTATCAATAAAACAAGAAATTAAGCCTCCCAAGGAAGGTATAGGAAAGCAGCGTGTCACATGTATTTAATGAGCAATTTATGAGTAGCGCAGTGGAATTTTAAATAGCATGTAACAGCGCACAATATTATATAAATAAAGATAAAGTTTATTGAAAATAAGCAAATTATTGCAGACAAAGAGGAGTCTAATGAGCACCTCCTTGCAAAAACAAAATTAAGAAAAACGAATCACAAAAATGCAAATAAATAGATGATTAATGTGAATACAAATATATATATTAAAATCTTACGCGCACCTCAGTGCGAAATAACCTAAGTTTAACAAACAAGCATACAAATTAAACCTATGCTTCAAGGTACACTTATTCTACCAATAAAATGCATCATAGGCCTAAACGTAGGTACTTACGTTACAATTCAGCTAGTAACCTAACTAAAGCTTACAAGCTAAACAAAAGCATACGACAATTAATGTCTTAATGTTCAAAAGCTGTAATTACTAAATTCTCCCAAAAGTAAATTACATCCAAGGCTCTGACGTAAATCTTTACAATTACAGTTAAACTTGTAACCTAACCAAAGCTCACAAGTTAAACAACTGAATACGACAATTGATGTCTACACAGTAATTACCAAAATCACCTAAAAGTAAATTACAACAAAGGCTCTAATGTAGCCTTTACAATTATCATAAAGTCAGTTAACCTCAAACAAAGCTTAAGAGCTAAAACTAAAGCACCCAAAGCTACAAGAATAAATGACTCAAAAGATAAATACAATATAATAAATATCAAGCAGCCGAACTGCTAAACTTAAGAGCTAAACAAAGCTTAAGAGCTAAAGTCTAATAGTCGGAAAATTTTATAGCTTAAAACAAAACATTGGATATAAGCTAACTAGGAATACAGCAAGTTAACTGGTTCGGCCTTAAAAACCCATTACCTAGGAACGAACCTCTCAGTTAACAAAAACATATCTTGAAATAACAACACAGCAAATAAGGCTTTAAAACTAAATGCATGTATTGAAACACAAAGCAAATGCACCAAAAATACAACAACAGATTACATAACTTTTGCAGCGTACACAAGAGCAAACAAAAGCTCGTAACGGCGCACTCGCGAAAGTTCACTGTCCAAACACATAGGAACAAGAATTTGACAGGCGAACTTAATTGAAAAGTCACAAACAGTAAAGTTCTAAGTCCGGGGAAGTCCAATAATATTTAGTAATACTAACGTAAAAGATTCCAAACGTTTTACACGTAAAGAGATAATCTTTTCCACACAATATTTGACGTGAGGTCACAAGTGAAACCTGTGGAAACCATTAGACATAAAAATGACAAATTAATGAAAACTTTATGTGATGACAAAAGAGCACCATTAAAGAAAATTCAGGCTAAGTGACTGTGGTCTAACACATTACAGCACAACACCAAAACGGTAACGCACATTCCTCTTAGGATTGTAAAAAGACGAAGCCGAAGTCGCTCCCGAAGTAAGCCGACATGCCTCCGGGCCAAAAGCCGCACACTTGCGTGTTAAACTGCAATTTACGACGACTTAGCTCGGGGAAAGAATTTCGGACTATATCGGCCATAAGGCCTATGGAAAATGATACACTCACCAATGAGTATAGCTGATAGACGGCCGTAACCTTTAGCTCCCGAGGTACTACGTAGATCAACGTGGATTCACCTCTATTAACCTGCGACGGAACGCAATTTGTTGCGTATACATTCTCCGCCAAAGATGCTTCTCGGCACGGCCCGGAATCCAACGACGAGGCACTCGCCGCCTCCGTAGTCGTCTCCGTAGCAATCAATCGAGAACGAGCCTTCTCCTCCGGCGAAGACAAAACCAGACCGTCTCGAAGTCTTCCGTCGTTCGCATCCCGGAGTCCGTTTTTGCTCCGTCCTCGCTCGGTAGCCGCCAAATTCCTTCTACCGCTCCGTCGATGACCTCTCGACGAGCTCGCAGAAGAGAGGCTTGCTCCTTCCTCATTGGCTACCGCGAGCTGATGCTGATCATGACGTGGTCGAAGACGATTTCGCTTTCGCTCTGTATTCACGAATACTCTGGAGCGAAAACGATGAACTATGCCATCGGAATTATTAAAATTCCGTGACACAGCGGAAGCCCTGAGTTCATCTATTTTTTTATTCCTTCATCTGCACTTTTTAACCCCCCATTTTTCTTAAATCAAAAACTGATTTTCTCGAACCTTGTATTTAGAAAACATAAAAGAACTCTATCTTCTATCCTTTCTCATCATTTTCGATCGAATGATATATCACACCCTATATGTTGCCATAAACTTTTAAAGACCAAGTGATTGCCACCCCTACAACTCCGATCCTTTTGGGACAATTTGGCCCAAGCTTTACAGTAATGTTGATCTTGCTTAAAGGAATCTGCATTCCCAATTTCACTCCTTTATATGCAAAAATACGCGTAGACGAGCACTTGAGTCACGCAACCATATTGTTGACGGTACAACCGAATCTCCTAAATATACCACTTTTACATATACAGGCCCAGAGATAACTAGGATTACTAACATCTTCAAGAATCACGGGCTAAGAATTGCGTATAGAACCGCAAACAAATGCCGATATCTATTAAATCCGAAGGAGAGGATTCAACATAATGATGTCTACAATGCCTGCGGGGTCTACAAACTCACTTGCCCAACTTGTGGTTGCTTCTACGTGGGATCCACCAGAAGATCATTCCGTATAAGATTCAATGATTACAGGAGATCTTGGGTCAACAGAGACCACAAGTCGGCCTTTGCAGACCACGTTATCGACAACAAACACAGTTTTGGTGAAATACAAGAAATTATGTCCATTGTCAAATTCATCAAAGATCCACAGAGAATACTCACGTATGAAGCCCTGATAATTAGGAAACACCTCATGACTGATAGAAAAAAGATTCTAAACAACCAGCTCAGTTTTGAGAAAAACCCAATACTCGATGCAGTCAACAGAACAATAAACCCGGAAATGAACATAATCCACAGCCTCCCGGACGGAAACTCTTAGCTACTGTTTTGCTTGGTTGGCTCTTATATCTGCCTATGGATCTTTTTCCAGTATTTTGCTCTTATATCCAGTTCTGCTCTTATATCCAGTTCTGCTCTTATATCCAGTTTGCTCTTATATCTAGCTTTGCTCTTATATCCAGTATTGCTCTTATACATATAAAGTTTTTATAAAGTTGATTATTTTTAATTTTGTAATTTTTATTATTATTACGTATCCAATCATGTATTCACACAACTATGTGTTTTTTCTATAATAATTTAACCCATTGCTTGTAAGTCCACCAATCGGAGTTAATTACTTTTCTCTGATTGGTGGACCCCTCCCATATATACCAGGTGTTGTAACCATTGTAACTCTGTAGTCGTTCATAGTTCCTGATGATGAGTTAATACTCGAAACGCGTTGAACAGTCAATAAAGACGCTACCAATATTGCTATTCCTGGACCTTCTCTTTTTATTTAAGTAGACCTTTTGGTCCCATCTAATTTCCACCCTCGAAACTCCGACCCCAGTGGGCCAATCAAAACCAAACTAAATAGTGAAGGTGTACATGCCCATAGTAAGCTACATTCCGAATTTCAACCTTCTACCTCAAAAACTGCGGAAATTATGAAGGGGATGGACGGACAGACAGACGTACATTGTGAAAACAATAAGTAGCTCCATTCTTCCGCTACTTAATAATTAATTATTTAGTTAGGCCACTATAATAATGAGTTTCTTGAGAAAAATCGATCTTTTAAAACCTCGCAAGGGGGAAAATCGTAAAGAATGCTATATTCTTTCATTTTTCGTCATTCCCGTTCGAATGACATATTAACATGCCATATGATTCCATGTCACTCGGGAGTGAGTGTCAATTTCCATTCTAATGGTCACGTGACCGGTATTCCGATTACAATACAATTTCTTTAAAAAATCTATTGAATAGCCAAAACAGATAACAACAAAAGAAGAAAAAACAGATACCACAAATGTGAAAAAGTGGTTTCTTTTCTTCCTTTGTTCTTATCCTAGTGTCCAAAGTTTGGGCTTTCTTATATTTCTGTTAACGGAACCAGAATTTAAAAAAGTTAAAGCATTCTCGAGAAATCGTAGAACATACAGACTCTGCTTGTCGTTTCCTCAACGCGAGTTCCGACTGAGACAAAAGAAGGATTCGCATTGTCTTTCCTTTATGAGAGCAAATGTTACAAAGGGGATTTTTCAACAGAGCTTTTTAGTACCCATAACCATTCACACATCCTATCACAGTTCTGATCTATGAATAATACTATAAAAACAGTATCCCTCCATTAACTTTATTCAAATGGTAAAATATCGTTTTCAATTGAAAAAATAATCTTTTCAAAATAAAAAAAATGTGGTTTTCAAAATAGAAAATGCAGATTTCAAATTAGAAAATAAATAGACAAAAATTCATAAAATTTAAATCAAAGAAACAAAATAATTTACATAATAAAATCCAAAAAGCGTTCCTGTTACCTCCACTCTCCCTTACCCTCTAGTGGCAATTATTAAGTACCGAAAGGTGCTTTATGCTATCAGTGTTTTGAATTATTTACAAAATGGTTGTAATTGATACAATGGCACGTGCTCTAATGGTACCCATATGACGCCCTCAAAAATTTTCAAAGATAAGATATGGCATGTCATATATCAAACAACTTGGAATGACGTGTCATGAATGACTATAACGTAAAATAAATGATAGTCGAAATTGGTTCAAAGTATCTGGTTTAGTGGAACCATTATAGTTCATTGGAACTTTCAATGCTAAAATATGGCATGTAATATATCAAACAACTTGGAATGATATGCCATGAATGAATATAACGTAGAATTAATGATTATCCAAACTGGTTCAAAGCTACGTGGACAATCATTGAACCAGTTTGGACAATCATTGATTATCCATTAATTCTACGTTAAATTCATTCATGGCACATCATTCCAAGTCGTTTGATATATTGCATGACATATCTTAGCATTGAAAGTTCCAATGAGCCATAATGGTTCCACTAAACCAGGTTAATGACCCAATTTCGACTATCATTTATTTTACGTTTTATTCATTCATGACACATCATTCCAAGTTGTTTGATATATAACATGCCATATCTTATCTTTGAAAATTTTTGAGGGTGTCATATGGATACCATTAGAGCACGTGCCATTGTATCAATTACAACCATTTTGTAAATAATTCAAAACACTGATAGCATAAAGCACCTTTCGATACTTAATAATTGCCACTAGAGGGTAAGGGAGAGTGGAGGTAACAGGAACGCTTTTTGAATTTTATTATGCAAATTATTTTGTTTCTTTGATTTAAATTTTATGAATTTTTGTCTATTTATTTTCTAATTTGAAAACTGCATTTTCTATTTTGAAAAGATTATTTTTTCAATTGAAAACTACATTTTACCAATTGCAAAAACCTGTAAGTGTTTTGAACTGTTTGTAATTAACTCTTTACTATAGGTGTGTTAAAATGCACTATTATTTTCGTATCCATTCCGTATATGCAATGCCATTTCATCCCTGACTTTGTTTTCCTATTAAAGGTAGACACCTAATTCCAATTATCAAGTTGAAGAGCATCGTCCAATTAGTCTAAATCCATCGACAAAAGCAATAATCTAAATTGAAAGAATAAATTGCCATCCATCGCTTTCAATTTAGACCTAGTATTGCAGCGAAGCCGTCCCTTTTATTGACGCCCCGTTAAATCCGAACTTCATTAAGAACAACAGAAATAAATTATCCTATAATAAAATTTTAACATTATAAATTATACCACACTTTAACTGTCTGCGCAACTAAGGTTGTTTTTTAATACATACGATACCTTATTAATTTGATTTTTGAAAATAATTTTTTAAATTGTTTTTTGAAGTAAATTTGAGTTTAACTGATTATTTAAATGATTTGAAAGTGCGAAAAACACTCTCAAAAATCTGATCAGGGACATTTTCCGTTGCACATAATATATTTTTTCAATATTTTTAATATACACAAACGTTGCTTTTAATAGAATATCGTCCTCGTTGTTGTTATTGTCGTCTTCATTCTCTTCTTCGCCATCATCTTTGACAACATCGCAAATTTCATCATTGTTTCATCATTACTTCGTAAAATCAGGAATTCGTAAAATACGAATTCTTTAAATCGAGGTACTACTGTATTAATGTCGTACAGTAATGATTGGCACAAATATAGTCACAGAGTGAAAAATAATTTATTCACAAAGATTGCATATTAATTAATTAGACATACTCCCCATTCAAGTGAAAGCACTTCAGCCATTTGTCTGGGAGTTTCTAGATGTCTGTGGCGAACCATTCCTAGGGTGTGTTGGTGCACCATCTATGGACGCTGTTCGTTCTGCAGCTAATCCAATGTTAGACGCCTATTCGTCATAATCAAATTCGACACGACGTCCACATTTGCTGTTGTACGCGATGATGACGGTCGTCCTGTGCTCCATCTTTGGCTGCAGTTTCCTGTTCACTGTTGAACTTGGGCAACCAGAAGAACACAGTTCGCCTTGACTGTGCCTCGCCTCCACACACCGATACTATTCGACGATGGATATCACCTTCTGAAACCCCTTCCTTCCACAAAAACCATACTGCCCATCGCTGGCCGTGATAATCGCCTTCCATCTTTGCTGTCTACGCGTGTACTGACGGCGACGGAAAGATGGTATCGTAGTTTGCATATCTCAAGACCCCTGCTGTAGATATCTCGGGTTTCTCTGTCGTGTGGAGTTCGTTTACGACGTGAGAGGGCTTGTGTCAATCATTTCTGTACGACCAAAATATAAACATATGATGCAAAATAAGTGTATCCTGTATATTCATGGAGTCATTTCCTCTATGAATCTGATTAGTTTCGTGAAAAAAGATAAAGAAAATAATTTCGCCAGTCTTCATTTACTGTATAAAATATTAAGCTGACACCGGAGAATCCGGGGATGATGGTGGTCAAAATATATATTAATATGGAAAAATTTCATTAGATTGGCTAGTTGTACTAAACAGAAATGCTCTAAATTTTAAGAGAATTATAATAACAACGTTATTATTTTCATCCAATTTCCATACGCTCTTCATACATTTTTGACACGCAGAATCGGAATAGCACGTCATTGAGGGGATTAAATTAATTTAATATTTTTCTATGCAAGTGGGTGCGTGTGTCTTCTTTTTTTATTTAAATCTTGATTGCGTGCAAAAACAATTGATTTGCCGATTAAACTTATGTAAATTTTTCATGTTTACTCTTTCAGCAGTACTTCCCTTCGGCGAGGGAAGAAATATTCATGAATCTGAAAGAAAAGGAGAAGAGAGGGAGTGGGAAAAAAAAAAAAAGGAGTCCCATTTTTTTCTCTTTTCCAACAGGCGAAATACAAGGCATTATTCGTAAATCCCATAATTAATTCATTCTCACTCAATTACTAAATCCTCTTAATAATTTAAAATCGAGCCTTCGGTTGCGTAGGCAAAAGCTCCCTCGGTTGTTGCCATGCCACCCCTACCATCAGATTGGGACTAAGCTCCCACTTCAACGACTGGAAAGAGAAGGAAAAATGTTAACTACCAGATAAAAAAAAATTTATTTTCATAAAACCTAATTCAAAAACGTTCTATCAAAATAGCTTAAGTGAAATTATACTCTTCGAATAAAAACAAATAAGGTAATTTCGGAGAAACGTATAAACATTATACACTGGCGGAAAAAAAAATCCCAACATCGCGAAGGACTTGTGTTAGATAAATGAAATTTGGACAGTATATTCAGCTATGGTATTTATTCAATTGATTCAAGTTTCAAGGTTACAACTTATAGGGGGCGCCACCACCACCATCCTGTACATGGTGAAAAGCACGGACTTTAGTACCCGCTGTAGTCGCCGCGCTGGTCTATGCAGGCCTGCACACGTGCATGCATACGGTCGTAGAGATGCCGAATGTCATTTTGTGGTTTGGCATTCCATGCCTGTTGTACCTGGATGGTCAGATCAGCGACAGTTGTTGCTGGTTGTGGAAGAGCCCTGACACGGCGTCCGACCATGTCCCAGACGTTCTCGATGGGCGACAGATCTGGTGATCGTGCTGGCCATGGTAGGATGTGGACACCCTGAAGGGCACGTTGGGTTGCAGCGGCAGTGTGGGGTCGAGCGTTATCCTGTTGAAACAGCCCCTCTGGCATACCAGCCATGAATGGCAGCACAATGGGTTCAACAACCATCCGAATATAAACATTTGCCGTCATGGTGACTGGGATAACCGCCAGGGTCCTGCTGTCGTAGGAAATCCCTCCCCATACCATAACGCCAGGGATGGGGCCAGTATGCCGACGACGGATACAGCTCGGTAACAGGACTTCCCCACTCCTCCTCCTGACCCTTGTGCGACCACCGCTCTGACCCAGACAGAAACGACTTTCATCCGTGAAGACCACAGACGTCCATTCTGCCCTCCAAGTCGCTCTGGCTTGACACCACTGAAGACGTGCCGCACGGTGTTGAGGGGTAAGAGGCAAACATGCCACAGGGAGCCTGGAGTGGAGGTTCCTGGCCAGGAGACTGTTCCGAATTGTGCGTGGAGTGACGTTGGGTGCCACAGCAGCCCGAATGTCCGCTGCAGATGCTGTCCGATTTGCCACAGCCATCTTACAGATGCGCCGGTCAACCCTCCAGTTCTCCAGTGGCCGGGGGTCGTCCAGAACCTGGTCTCCTGGTAATCCTGCCTTCCCTGGACCATTGCTGCCAACAGTTGTACACAGTGGCAAAGTCTCGACCCATGCGTTCTGCAATAGCACGGAACGAAAGTCCACCCTCTCGAAGGCCCACTACACGTCCTCGTTCGAATTGGGTTAGCTGCCCACATTCACGTCGCAGTCGCCTTCGAGGCTTGTTTTACGTACTCTATCACACACGTCCACAAGTGTCTGAAGTGACACAGACGTGCGTCTGATCTCCTTTACATCTGTCACTGGAATGTCTCATTTGCATGTACAGGGTAGCGCTGGTGGCGCCCCCTATAAGTTTCATTCATCTAACACAAATCCTTCGTGGTGTTGGGATTTTTTTTCCCGCCAGTGTAGTATTCAATAAAGAATAACTCAAGAATGATCGATGAGGGTTTTATCCTACGCCATACCTCAGATGTTTAAATTATTAAACACTTTTAACCAGCCCAAAACACATGTAGATAGCGTATTGCTTCCATAACCAAGATGGCGCAATTAGTTAGCGCATCAGCGTATTGAGCTGAAGGTTTTTGGTTCGAATCTAGGCTGTGAAATTTTCTTTTCTATTTTCATTAATAATTATAATATTGATTAACCTTATTAATTAAAGGTGAAAGAAATGTAAAAAATTGTATCACTTTTCTATAGAATTCCAAATATACGGGAAAAGTAATGCATGAGAGAGTACCCAGACTTGGACACTTTTGTTAACCTTTACAGAATATGTTCCTCCAAAGCAAACTTTTCTACTTTATGTATAATATTTTGAATTCTTAATAACAGGAGACAGAGCCATAACAAGACATACACAAGCAAACAGAATTGTAACCAAACATGACAGTTTCAAACCAATTTTGTAAGAGGTCTAAATAACAAGAAATTAATCCCCTTGATGACAGAAATTCAAGCAGTACCGAAAGAGGATTTTTCACACGCAACAGTTGTACAACGATGTCAAAAGTGTATTGTGGTCAAGGGGGTCTTACTTTGAAGAACAGTAAAGTATCATCTCTCAAATACCTGCGCCTGTTTGTTTTTCCGAGTCATTCACCGAACTTGCCGGTCTCACCTTGTATTATTTAGCTAATTATTTTTATCTGGGATTTAATTAATGAGGGTAAATACGTAATTGGACATGTTATATGTCTGATTATCACTATAAAAACATGGGCTTGGGGGCGGGGAGGGGGTTGGCAAACATACACTTGCCTGCCTTTCCCTGGACCGGCCTCGATAACATTATGATAATCTGGAACAGGGATTGATGAAGGTAGGAAGCTTTATCAATGATTCATCCCAGCTGGAAGCTTTTCCGCCTCCTCCTCCCTAGAAAAGTTGCATCGGACGAACATCTTTACAAATAAGCTTTATCAATTTCTTAGCTGTGAACCGGAGTTACTTTGGAATTAGGGGCATGTTTGCCTGTTTATGGGTTGCTTAGTTTTTATTTTGCAATGAATACTATACCTTGACTATGTATGAATTCACATAGTTGACAACCTTAAAGTTCAAAAAATTAGAACACTGGCGGAATGAATTTGTGATAGTCCCAACGTTAATCCGATTGGATTTTTCAGAAACCAAAGAAGATGCCAAGGATGATTCGTACTCCTAGGGTCATATCATAGAGAACTTTATCTGAAGAAACATTGGCTCTCCGAGAAATTAAATATAAGATCATTGTCGTTCCACAAAGTAGCAGCAGAATTTGGAATTTCCAAATAAAAAAAATTTGTATCTTATTAAGTCTGGGACACATTCATTTTCAAAACGGTCCCAATGTTTCCCCACTGAAAGTAAATGTGAACTGATACTGAAAGTAAAAAAAAATATGTCAATATTTAAAAAAAAGACAGTTAATGTGACCATAAACTGCAGTTTCGTTCGTTAGAGGTCCCCAAGTGTGCAGTAATCTATACCTAAAATAAAACTGTAACCGACCCGATGTCTATACATAGAAAATATTTATGAAGATCTTATGCGACAGGTCTTACTAACACTAACAGAAGCCAAAATCCTCATTTTAGAATTTTTGTCTGTCTGTCTGCATGTTTGTTTGTTACCTCATCAGGCAAAAACGACTGCGCAAAAATTAACGCAGTTTTCACAGTTGCATCGTTTTAGGTGTATGATTTATCGTGATACGACGTCTAGAAGCCGAGTTCCACGCTAAGCTCTCTTAAGCTGGTAGTTGTATACAAGCTGACATGTGGTCAAGGTATACTTTAGTTCACAAAACAAACAACAGATGGCGCTACAAGCAAATTAAAAAGCGCTATCGTTTGGTTTACCATGAAAGTACGTAAGCGAAACGTTGATTGTCCGCAAAAAATGACCTTACGGAACTCTTTACAGTGCAACAGTGCAGCAAATTACAGCACATCTTAATCAAGGTTTCTCAAATGATCTTTGAATCGCACACCATATCTAAATATCGTTGCTGGCCAAGTTCATCCTGTCATGTTGATGGTTTATCCCAGTGGAGTTGGCTACTTTCAACCAAATAATGCGTTCTGCTCATGCTGTACAGGATTGCTTTAAGGATCATGAAGAGTTTACTTTGCTTAGGTGACCCCATTGAGCATTTGTTGGATGAAGTTTAAAAGCCATCAGACATTTGGATCTACAACCATTAAGTCTCATACAACTGGAAAGTCCTACTCATCAAGCATGGTCTCAGTTTTCACAAATCATTTATCAACACCTCGTGGAGTGCATGCCAAGAAGAATCGACGAAATATTAAAGTGACCCAACGAAGTACTGAGAAGGTGACCATAATAAATCGGCTACCCAGTGAGGTATATTACTATATCTTTTGATTTTGTTTAATTTATGGAAGGGTATCAGAAGCGTCAGGCATATCCTCTTGAGATGAGAACTGTTAGCATGTAAGTATGTTTCACTAAAAAGTTTTACGTAACTTAAGGTTCTTTAAAAGAAGACAGGCAAAACTGGATTCTCGTAAACGTAACAAGACCTACAATACAAATGCTTATGAATGGTTTATACTATATAAACGTTTTAATTACTTTCTTATGGAACAATTGTTCCGATATGTCACTCAATGGCTATAGCATCGTGTTAGCAAAAGGCACGAGCAACCCAGAAAACGTTAAATTCTATATTTTACAGAGATAAGGATAGCTTATGCTTTAATTAGAACCTTAATGCATCCTTCTTGAAAGTTAAGGAGTCCTGCATTATATGTGGAAACTCTATCAGTGCCAATTTCTTTACGAGAAAGAGCCATCGCTGTTTTTATACTGCAGAGTAATCTGATTAGCCTGCTTTTCAAGCACACGGCCTTTTTCGCTGCTATCAAGCCCAAGATATCAAATTTTTAAAAGTGGAGGGTGAACCATTAAGCAAGAGAAGGGATAATGATTCATTATTTAGCTTTATCTCTGAACGTTCTCTGTTTACGTAGTCGTGTATGTGTACGTGTGTGTGTGTGTCTACTAACTCGAAGCGGCATTTCGTTTAGAGTCCGACTTAATGGAGTGGAACTGTCTAGGATTATTATTTAATTGCCATCGAGATAAAGAGAAAGCCGGCTGATAAGGTGAGGGAAGGGTGGGGCTGGGGAATAGGAAAGAAGGGTCCTTCTCGGCTTTCCAAACGCTGCTGATTGAAAGGAATGAGATGTAAATGATTCAAATCAACACATTTCACAGAGTGACACTTTCCAAACTTGCTCACAGTGGTTGGTCGAGGTGCAATGCAGATAGCAACTTGCGGAGACACGAGCTATCCAGTCGTTCTCTTCACAGTGATCTCCTGCAAAATATATATTTGCAAATAATTCATACTTTCATCTTTTTCAGTTTACGATTAAAATACGAGTTAGTGCAAATATAAAATATATTTTTCTCTACATATTCACGCTCCTAGTTTTAAACAGTCTTTCAATTTATATTTAGTATAAAGTACGCTTGCTGCTCTTATAAATCTTTCCAGTGATGATTACGCTAGCATTACGGCAGAAATTTCATGCAAAGAGCAAGCACTAAAGGAGCAAAGAAGGATCACTTCAATAAGCTTCTGCCAATTGGTGCGTAATGGTACCAAATTTGCTCAACTGATCCGGGAAGCTCACGGAATGATAATAAAATTCCGAACCGAAATTAATCAAAGATTTCATAGGCACATTAATTAAACATATTCAGAGTGTTGAGAAAATTCTCGAAACAGTCAAATAACTTTATAACAAAAGGTGCTAAAATCATAAAAGTCAGGGCAAAGTGCTCATACCCGACTGTACGAGCTGAGAAGTTATGAAGACTAACTTTTGAGCCATGATAGACATAGAAAAACATTCCATTTCCAAACTTTCAGAGCGTCACCGATCTAGTAGAAATCCACTATTTGCATAAAGAAAATAAAAGTATAAAATTGAACACTTTATCGGCTTCGGTTTTATTACGCGCCTTCGTCAGATGGCATTTTGAATTAAACGAGATACAGTGATGAGCCATTACGTTATGACCACCCGTTTAATACGACAGGACCATCTTCGCCAAAACCATCGACAAAATGCTGATAGGTAGTCTGAGGTATACGGTACAAGGCGCTTATCAGCTGGTCCTCCAGTTCCCGTACATTGCTAGGTCATACCGTTCAACTGTGCATTCGGGTGCCACAGTTTCTGTTGGAAATTAGCGTATACGCACTTGACCGTCCACGTGAAGGACCAGAAAACGTGACTCGTTGAACCAGGCAACTTTCTTCCAGTCCTCTACAGTCCAATTGCTTGTTCCCTGACCCAATGTATGGGGCGATCGCTACGCAAGCCTTATACTACGGATGAAGAAATACAGGGCAAGTCAAAATGATTGATTTAATAAACATATGGTATTGTACGACATGTGCTACGAAAGGTAAACGCTCAAAGTTTATTTCAAACACATCACATTACAGGTGTTCTTTGTGAGCGCCTTGCCTAACCCGACACACATCAAGTCTATCTCCTGCCATACATTTCGTAGCATGTCGCCATCAATGTCAGCAATGGCTGCAGTGATGGGGGCACGCAGGTCATCCAATTTTGTTGGCAGTGGTGGTACGTACACATGATCCTTTACAAACTCCCACAGAAAGAAATAACATGGGGTCAAGCACATAGAACGACACCTCTGTTCTCCAGTCAACGCCATTTTCTTTAACCGCTCGCTGCTGACCCTTAGCGGTAGAAAATGAAAACACTGCGTGGAAACTGAACTGTGAAAGTTAACCTTTCGAAGCACAAGTCTCATATTACGATACGTTCATTAGACTTGCCTTGTACAGGACCCTATTTTGACTTGTGCGTATTTCTTCATCCATGCCTATATAGAACGCTATGCTGAACGCCTCTATTACTTTCCTCATCTCCAGCATCACTTTCTCTAATACATTCAGCATCGCTTCCTTTTTTACTTTCGGTATCTGCAGCATCGCTTCCTTTTTTATTTTCATCATTTCCAGCATTGCTTCCCCCTTTACTTTCTTCATCTCCAGCATCGCTTCCTCATCAATGCATCATCTCAAGTATCACTTCCTCCTTTACTTTCATCATCTTCAGCATTGCTTCCTCCATTACTAAATTGTTAAGACACATTGTTTGGGTCCCCACCGTTGTAGCTGCTGGTAATTTGGGCCACTGCACCCTTCGTTCTCAGCGAACAATGCGACTAGTCTTCACTCCCCTCTGGAATCAATGCATCGTAGACGGGAAACGGCAGGACGGCGACTCGTCATTTCTCCATCCGTACACCACTTTTGATAAGTGCTCACAACGACTGCACGTGAACAGCCCACAACGCGCCATTTCCAAGATCGGCATTCCGAGGCGCCTGGGCAACACGATTTGTCCTTTGTCGAAGTCTGATAAATCTGCTGTTTTTCCCATGATGCAGCCGAGCACTTTACGTTCAGAAACTCAGTTCACCGAAAGTTTATATACGGCGGTATGAGCCGCGTTTGCGCCGTGCATTTGTTTCAGGGCGAGCTCATTACGTGGTCATAATGCAATGGCTCATCAGTATATAAGAATGGATGAATTACAAAAACAATTAAACAATGGTAAATAACAGTTAAAGAGCAGCAATTAACAGTGAAGGTCTCGTAAAACGGGGGAGAAATATGGGACACCATAGGTTGTCTGTTACGTAGCAACATTTACGTGTACAACGTAACGCACGAAATCGCTCCTTGTTATTACTTGCCATAATGGAAAATTGATTAAAAATAAACAAAACAATCACTTAATGCCGCTCCGATTACCCCCCTCCATACAAGGAACTTTCTCCCCCGTTTTACGAAATTTATAATCCTTGTTGTTTTTAACTCTGAGCTCTTATACAAGTACAAGAGCGCTAGGAATATCCTTTTATTAGACCTAACTTTTATGCTCTAGTCCTTTTTGTTCTAAAGTTATTCGAATGTTTCGCGGAATTCCCTCTATGGAAATAGCTAATGGAAATTGATATATTTTACATTTTAAACACAACTTTTTAATACATGCAGGTTATATTTACACATTCGTAACAAATGTCGGACTAAAACAAGAAAGAATGTCCCTATGAACGTGTCCTACAAAGCGTTGTTACTGATTTACCTGCGTATGTACACAGATGTCACTTGTTTTCATTCAAGTCATCAGCATGATGTGCGCAGAATTGTTTTTGGACGACACCTTCTCACGACGGTGGATCGGGCGTCGAGATCCGGCGCATTGGTCCGCCCGGTCTCCTGATCTGTGGGGATACATGAAAATTGTGGTGTACGTTACCCCGGTTACTGACTGTCAACGATCTGGAAGAGCGTATCATTAACGCCTATATAGCTGTTCAACAGGACGCAGGTATCTTCGAGGGGTTTCGCCAGTCCATGTTAAGGCGTTGTCATGCATACATTGCTGCTCATGTCGGACACTGAGCATCTCCTGTGATGTGGCCAATGTATATCCTGTAAGGCCGCGTTGTGCTAATAGATTCCAGACGTGTACCGGAGCGCATAAATTGCGACTTCACCTGTTCGTGTGTATACAATTATTATTTTTTTCAGTTTATTTATTTAATTAATAACAATGACTAAGTATTGTCTTAAACCACAACAATCCCTGGCTTCAGACGGTTTGTTGTAACTTTCTTTATTGGCCACGGACGGACGGACGGACAGACGGATAAGAGAATTATAGTATTAGAAAAATCAGTCTATACAGCCAACAGAAAGGTTTGCTAGCTGTATTTATACTGAGAACTGGTCACGTGATATGCAGCGGGTCGAACCATTTGTGCGCACAGGGAAGATGTACCTAATAAAGTAGCCGGATAGTGGCCGGTGTATTTCTTTAGAATAATTACACACACCACAGCGCCCTGTTCCAATTTTTGGAAAGTTAGCGAATATTGCTAATACATTATTACTTAGCAGTGCTTCAGTGACGAATCTTTGTCAGCTACGTGCATTTCAGACAGATAGATATTTACAATGATTACTACATAGGTTACGTTGACTACATGTTGTCCAAACCTTTAGGGTCAAAATTCTACAGATGGTAGAGGACTGTAAATTGAGTATTTTGAGATAGAGAACCATGAGATCTTGAACGCTTTTATAAGCTACTTTCGTTTTCAGAACAAACAACTGCCTTCTAAGTCGATGTTTGGTGGCTGATTTGCAAACAAATCGCCTGTTTCGAGCTTTTGCTTTGTTGTTGAAGATGGAAAGTTACTCTTCACAGGAACTTACAGACATGCATTTTTGGCCCAGAAAGCCGAACGGATGTACAGAGTAAAGTTTCCCACCAAGCGTCATGCGAATTGGAAGACATTTCTCGCCGTGGGTAGAAACTTATAGTAGACTGGGTCGTTCAAGCCACAAAGGTGCTGGCTAGGGTGATAAACAGAACTGTTCGCACACTAGCTTTGAAGAGATGGTGTTGGATCGTTAGGCAGAAACACCATCAATAAGCACTCGTCAACTTGCCTATGAAATGCATACTCTGAGCTGTAAGTCGTTAATGCATAAAAAATTGTTGTTTGCTCTGAAAACGAAATAAGCATACAAAAGCATTCCTCAGACGAATTACTCGTTCAAGATCTTGTGGTGCCTTAAATATGCTTTTCCAACCTTTGATTCCCTATCTCAAAATACTCAGTTTACAGTCCTCTAAAATTTTGGCCTTTAAGGTCGGAGAAGCCCTATACTCTCTAAATATTAACAATCTGTTAGTCGATACCTTAAAGCAGTGATCCCCAAACCGTGGGCCAAACAACGCCACCTAAAAAGCAAGGCCTGCTGATTGCGTCATCAAATCTGGGCCGATAATTCAACTTCCATTGTTTACAACAAGCGAAAAATCACCTGTTGTAATCATTAGGTGGCGTTTGCCCAAACGGCACTCGTGACTTAACAATGAAGATTTGGATTCGGAGTGAAAAAAGTTTTCATCAAGGGCAGTTGCTCGGTCCGTAAGAGGAGTCTATTGGTTGCAAAGGTGAAAAAAAATATCAACTTGGAACAACAGCAAATGGATAGGGTATCTGTCCGTCGCGCCAAAAAAAGGAGGAAACCCGGCCTAAAAGAATGGAACATTGGCGGGTTAACTTGGGGGATGTGCATGCTTAGGGCCTTATCTCCCGTTAAATTCTTCAATAACCTTAAGATTATATCCTGATATCGTCAGAAGAATGATGTCTACCAATTTCTTCATCTCCGTATGCCGCTGAAACAGGAAAAAATAAAGAGAATGTCTATGTAAGGAAACCTACCTGTAGAAAGAGCATCTTTAACATTTGCGTGGGACACGTGCCATGTAATTTTTCCTCCAAAAACAGAAACTACATTTTTGCTCATATTGAACGTGTGACTGGTGTCAGTGTGTGTTTTGAGTTCGTTTGGTGTTTTGTTTTTATTTCATAGTTGGTTGGTGTCGTTTATGCAAATTTGTGTTTTAAGTGTATTTGTTGAATAAATGAGTTTTGTAGCGATTGTGTTGCGGTAGTTGTGTAAGAGTTGTGTGGTGGGTTTGGTTGCGAATATTGTTCATGTGTGTGGAATTATTTTTTTTTAATAAAAATAAGTCAAGTTACTGTATAGGAATTTTTGTTTTGTAGTACGTAGGTGATATTTTCCTGATTGTTGGAAACAGTTTTTTTTTAGTTATCTGAGGGAAGCTGCCGCAATTGTTTAGATGATCGTAAGCAGACATTGTTGGGGCAGCTTTTCTCAGTATGTGAGCATCAACAAACCCGGAGGAAATGAGAGATTGTTGGGAGAGTGAGCGATCGTTGTCAGTTTTCCTTTTTGCAGGCAAGCTTTTTAAAAAATATCAAAATAAAAAGATCGTTCGAGTCCCCCCCTCCCGAGCTAGCAGCGATGATGTTTTTAGATGTGTCGGCTACTGGAAAATAGGAGTTTTGATGAAAGCAGGCCTGTATGAAGGTTACAAATTAATGTTAAGTAATCTGTCATATGAATTGATGATGACTATGTTTTTCTTTTAATGAGCGTGACTGTTATACGTCGGAAGCGAGCAGTACATGAAGGAATGCACCCAGAACGAAGTTTCCCGGCCAAGATGAGAATGAATCGGCAATAGAGCGGTGAGATCGTTCCATTCTAGTATTACAGACAGACTTGGAGTTATGAACACCAGTAGGGGAATTTAACGTTTGCGAATGTGCATCTCAAAAGAAGGTGACGATTACCATTAATAGTTCAAGAGCGACAGTTAATTCTCTTATGAGAATCTATCTGAGTTAAATGTTTGTTTATTGCACGGCGCTGAAGCACACTGGCATTGAGTAGCGATCGACATCGCGTTATTTTTGTATAAGATAAGCAGAAATGTTTACAATAAATGATATTCATAACCATTTAGCGTCTGTGAAGCGAAGCCTGTCACGTGGGGGCTTTCCATGAACGTTTACTGAACGTATGCCTACAGGTATTGTGATACATGAGTGAATAGAGAGATGTTTATAGCGTCTATGAGCGGACAGTGTAAGGTCTAAAGGTTGTTGTTGAGGGGTTAATGCTCTCTCCCCTGGTTGACCAAGCAGGTGCAGCGCTAATTTGTAGCACTGTTTGGCAACAAATCCAAGGAGGGCCTGACGCTTTCGTGGGATAGGTCTCACAATCTATTCACTCTCGTCAGATACTTGCGGCCTGTGTTATAGGCCAGTATAAATTGGGCATAGAGTATGACGGGCTCATTGGCTCCCCATGTGCTGGTGCACGTTATTAATTAAAATGTTTGTAAACTCAGAAGATTTCGCGTTATTTTTAACAAGTTAATTGATTATTGGCTAATTTTGATATGATTGTTAAAGTTTATGTCTTTCCAATATGGGGCCCCATTTTTCAATAGTAATGATTTGCATTTATAATTATTGATCATAAGCAATTAAATTGAATAATTTAACGGTTGTCAGCCTCTACTCCTTGCAAATATAATATCCACCCCGCGCAAGTCCAAAAACCCGCTCCTGTAGTGCTTGGGAGTGAATTTTCGTAAGGGGGTCCTTACGGCACCCCCCCTCCCACGCACTACAGGGCACAAACGAAACAAATCGAAAGGCCAGAGAACAACATTACTTAATATCAGAGTTCTTAATTTATGTTTTAATTAGCTTCTCCGTTTCAGAAGAAAGAGTTTTCTTTTCTTCCCTTTATTTTTCATCTTCATTTACCAAGTTTATTGATAATCCTGCTGCATTAAGGGTAATTTTTCATAAAGAGCAAAGAATATCTCTCTCCTAATGTGGTATTCAATTGAATTGCTTTTGATGGGCATATATCAACAATATTACTAATGCACGATAAATTAAAAAAATATCCTTTAGGCCCTAAGGATTGGGGAATACAAAACTTTCTGGATACTTGTAATTTGGTATGCAATCATGATTTGACGAAAATGAATATGGTGTTAAACCGCTCTTTGCTCTTATTACGGCCTCTCTTCGTCGAGGAAACCTTTCCACCAGATTTTGGTATATAGGTTCAAGAGTTTTCTACTAGGCCGTAGTCGTCGCTCTAATTCAGCCCACAAGTGTTCAGGCCAGTCCATTTCTTCAACCTCCGTCTCCTCAAACCTTACTTGTGACAAGGAGCACTGCCATGTTGGTACCGGAATGGCCCAATCCCAAATTGTTGCCTAAATGTTGGCAGTGCAGAATTGTCCAAAATTAAAAGATAAGTTGCAGACCGAAAAGTTTCTGCTATTGGAACAATCCAAACCTTGGAAATGACCCACTTTCTCCGAACTTTACAGTGGACACCAACCCATCACAGTGAACCATCTGATTGCCAGAGTGTTTACCATGATTCGTCGCTCCACAAGATACATATTTCTATTGTTCCTAGTCCAGTTTCGGTGGGGTGTACACCCTTCTAAGCTTTACTACGCATTGATTATGTAGATCTGAGGCCGATGAGCAGCAGCGCGGCCATGGAAACCTCCTGTATCACACGTACAACCCGATAATCCAGGATCACCAGGTATAGAATCAAATTCTTTGTGATTGTCAAGAAAGAAACGCAGATCTGTATTGAGAAATCTCGACTGAACCGTAAGATTACTGCACAAAAATCCATATTGAAACACCTTGTCTCCATCTACAAGGAAATATGCAATACTATTCTACTATTCCAAAATATGCTCACTTGGTGCTGAACTAGATCTACGTAAGCAATGCTTGAATTAATACACTATATACCAAAGACTAATAGAGACTAGCGCACATACACATGATGAAAGACAAGCTAACAGCGCACATATTTTATATTGTTCCCCCTAAAATCCTCTGCAAATTGCCCACTCCTTACCAATGGACATCTTGCTGGGATAAGCGAAATTTTTCGCCATTTCCCGGCACCCTTTTAAGAATCCATAACAAAACGCGTAATTAAAATGAAGTTTAATTGAACTAATCACATGTTTGAAACAAAATATGCTCACGGAAAAGTAAATTATTAAGAAAATAGATGACGTGAATAGGTTCGGGCGTATTAACTTACAGCAACAACACATTTAACAACAATATCATCAACAGGAGCCTATTCTTAATTTTATCGATGTATTAGGAAAATGAAGGTGGAGGGAGATACTTTTCCGCTGACAGTATGTTATTTGTAGGAGCATCGTTCACAGATGGCGATGCTGTGACAAGTGACATGAACCATTCACCGCTCGCTCTTCAGATTTATTAGGTTATACGGGGAAAATCTGGAACGTTTCAAACGTTAATTTCTCAAATTATAATGTACAATGGTTTTAATGGATGCATTCATTAGAGTTGAGTAGAATTTTTTTTTTAAAGTGAAGGGAAGGAACTTTGTATGAGATTAAAGCGTTGCATAAAAAAAGACTAGCAATTCGGGGATATTGGAAAGAAGCAAATAACAATAAAAGATTTTATAACTTACTCTATCCTGAAGTCTATATTATTTTGGATAGATATTTAGTGGGGGATAATTGAAATTATAACTGTAGGAAGGAAACTTTAATTAACTAATTAAAAATTTAATTGTTTTTCTAATCAAGGTATTTGTATTTCAGTGCAAATAAGGATGCTAACGAAATGTATGAAAAATTTATTCTGTAGAATCCACTTTATAAATCTTTTGCTGTAGTTTACTTGTGATGATGTTTTCTATCGATTATGTACGGGGCTATTACACTGGCAAACAAAATTTAAGATTTTTCTTGTTCACGTAATGAAAGTGGGAGATTTTGGTAGTATTTTTTCTTCTGATTACGAATTTAATTTTGAAATTTCTCTAGCACGCACAGTTTTTGAGATTAAGTGAATTGAAATTCGGTATTGACTACTACAAATGATATATTTGTGGAGATTTGAAAGTCATTGGATTCTTTTAGGCATGTAGAGCGGTTAGACCAAGCACTGCGTTTCACTTGTGAGTGGGATATCCGGGTAAAAGATTTGACAGCACAAACAACTGGATACATCGCCAAACAACTGGATATATCGCCAAAATTTGACTCCTGGGCAAATGAATGTCGAAAATAAACACCTAGTCGAAATTGAGAAAACCCTACTGCCTCCACTTCATATCAAACTGGGTTTAATGAAAAACTTTGTAAAGGCAATGGACAGGCAGGGGCGAGATTCCAGTATCTGAAAGAGAAAATCAAGGAAGGCCCTTTTGTCGGCCTTTAAATCAGGGAGCAAATGACTGGTAACGGGTGGTTTAAAACTGCATTGAATCCAATGGACCTAACAGCCTGGAAAACCCTGAAGGTTGTAGAGATGCGTTCTTGGGAAAGAAAAAGGAACTCAACTATGCCGAACTTGTTGATGATCTTCTACAAGCATTTGGGATGCAATATGTCACTAAAGATTCATTCCCTCCATTCCCACCTGGACTTTTTTCCTGCCAACCTTGGTGACATTTGCGATGAACATGGCAAAATGTTCCACCAGGATATTTCTACCATGAAGAAGCGGTACCAGGGAAAATGGACCCCTAACAGCTGGATCCTCCTCGGGAACATAGAAAAGAAAGTCCTCGACTAAAGGGATATAATATGCTGAAAGCTGAACGTTCAACTGTTTGCCGCATTTCAGAACGTATTTGAAATTACTTAACAGAGGATAGTGTTTTACATAATATGCATATCTTGCGAAATAGGCGTAGAAATTGGAAATAGTTAATATGCGTGATGGATGGATGAACTGTAAGGGGTGGTTACCATGAAACCAAAGTGGTTATACTAGAAACCTGAGCACTGCGACTCTCTGAGTCTATTGTACTATCCCCAGTAGCGACTGCTACAGGGAACAGTAGCAGCCGGGACCGACGGCTTAACGTGCCCTCCAAAGCACGGGGGGCGTTGGACATTTCCAGGTGGTTAACCTGTGATTAACCGCGCCAAAGGTTGCTTAACTCCACCATTGCATTAAGCAAGGCGAGACAACTGGGCTACGGCTGCCCCCTAATATGGCGTGATAGAAAAGGATTTTCATTTACAAGAACACCTAAATTGGTTGCGTGAGCATTTTGGCTGATGAACAGTGTTATAAATGATTGACATGATTTCAAAACGCTGAATTTTCAAAAGTATTTCACATACAGATATAATTGATACATTAAAAAACGTTTTCCTCGCACTCTATTAAATGTTTTATGTGGACTGTAGTTTTTTTTTGGAATGGCACGAAATTCTCCCTCACTGTTTCAGCTAATATGCTTTGTCGAATGGTGCTTTTCCGTTTACACACAAATCAATGTCCTTAAACTCTCGATACCACTGCAAAATATACTTACAGAAAAAACCACCAAGCAAATAGAGCATTTTGTGCACGCTGCACTGCAATAACGGACTACATCTCGCATATTCTAACACACAGAAACTCTTTTCCTGCTTTGTCGCCATGTTATAAAGGCACTGCACTCGTGCCACCAACTGATATATCTATCGCCAACTTGGTGAGTTAACGGTTCTTTTCCTGTAACAATTGTAACAGAAAATGTAATATTTTGGAAAATACAGCATTTTGAAACATTTGCAGCTATTAATGTAATAAATTTGCATTGTGAATAACGATTCATTGAAAATTGGTACGTTACAGAAGCCTGAGCTACAGGGAAGTGTACTCTCTATGATCTCGCAATCAAGTCAGGAAAACGAAAGTACAATAATTTGTACTTTTTCCATTTTTTCCTCCTTTGATTTACTGCATATAAATAGCAGTTGCACAATTCTATCCATGGCTGACAACTCAAATTTTTGGTGTTGGATGAAGCGTTATGCTTATATTAATTAAGACCCCGAGTACAGTACCACTCCACCAACTCCAAACACCCTGAACTGCTAAATGCTGCTTCACTCATAATAATAAAATTTATATTTTTGGAATTTCAATACCAAATACTTCTATTCGATCCTCGCAGTTCGTTTTATTTAACTTTGCTTATCGTCAGAAGAGGAAAGTAATTTTCATATGGAGCAGCAACACGAAAGAAACTCTTAATCGAATTGTAAAAAGGAAATTCCGACTCTTCAAAAACTTGGAATAAATAAAAAGACACATTGTCATGAAAACGCACAGAAGAGAGCAATGGGGAGAAGGAAAAGAGTTTGGAGGGTGCGAATGCGTATACAACACTGCCAGACCCGAGGACTCTAATCCAGGCAGCGCCACAACCCCCCGAGTGTAACTTAATATGTATGCAAATGGCCGCTCTCTTGTCTCATTCATCCTCACTCTTTTGTGGCTCCCCTCTTCCAACAATTAACATGCACGGACGGCTCACGGAGCGCATGCGCTGTGTCTGCTTTCGCCTCCCATTAGTTTGAACATGTGTACTACCTGTCTAATTGAATAGGATGGGTCGGCCGATGCAACTGAAACCGAACCACACTCTTTCGCGCCCACCGTTTCATCCCCCTGCCCTTCCCCCCTTCCTGATGGTAACAGTCTCCTCTTTTCCCACCTCAACCTCCACCACACGTTCCACCGGGCGAACATTCCTCCTTTTCGGTGGGTTTGTTTCTCTTTCCAACCTCTTTCCCTACCCCCCCCCCCCCCTCAGCCCAGCCCATCATTAACGCGGAAGATAAGCAGACCCCGGATAAATCCTTCTTTCCTTTTCCTCTTTCCCTCCTTTGCTCGGTGCCATCAATCGCGTTCTTAAGGGAATATCGGTATGTTTTATAGACCGAGGTGTTATTCATTCGGAATTGCAAACCACAAGCTACCGAAAATCGTAATGAAGGGTAAGACCCGTCCACGTTTTGAACGCGTAATTGCATACGAAAAAGAACAGACCTATTTATAATTTGTAAATCACTTTAAAATACTTTTCCAGAAGACCAATAAAAATAGGTTTGCTTTCCTACCAACACTAAAATTACTTAGATTACGCGCTTTAACCAAAGTCATTTCGACTGACCCCCACTCGGAGATGGAGTAGCGTATAAAGATATTAATAACAGAGATTTGTGCCGAAAATTTATAAATATTGGAACACCAATAGGAAAAGCGAAGAGGATAGAAATTATATCTAATTGGAATGGTAAATTGAATGGCTATTCGTTTGTCATATCCCTTACTTTTGAGATAGCATTTACTGGGATCTTGTTCCAGAGCAAAGTGAACAAACAGCAATGAGAGAATGCAAAAAGATTAATGATGACAGTTCAAAGAATGAATTCATTGTCTTCACCTCTTTAATCTGAGTTCATTGTGTACCCAGATCGAAATCGGTGAGAGTAGTTTTCCAGTTCGCGAATCTGTCAGGTCGCGAGTTTGAATCCCGCCGCGAGCCTGGATGTTTATCTGAAGAATGCGCAAAGATAATAGCTCATTATCAGGATTGTGTTAAGATGCTAGCCATGTCAAAGGACACTCAATGAAATACAGGGTGATCCAAAAGTCAAGAAAAACTTTAAAATTCAATAATTTCCTTGGAAAAAAATCCGACTTCATTTCAATCGTTTCTGTGCAATCAGAATCTCTTTTTTCATCTACATTCGTATGCGAATTATTGAATTTTAAAGTTTTTCCTGACTTTTGGATCACCCTGTAGATATTGACGTGTCAAGTAATCAACGAATGCATAATATTCAAAAAACTTAAATTCCAATTCTTTTACACTTATTCTTTTTTTCTTCTTTCTTTTGAACACTAACGAATGCATACATCGAAATTTTTCTGATAAGGTCCGAAGATGAATTATGTAAAAATTTTATTAATCTTTTAGAATACTCCGTAAAATAGCAAATTATTTTCATTTTGTCCACTGGAAAATCTCTGATACAAGAGAGGAATAACTTGAAAAAGCCGAGTTCAGGTGAGTACGGTACATGAGGAAACACTCCAAGTTGTTGTCGCTAAGAAACTTCTGAACGTGGCAAAAGCGTTGGTAAATGACAGCAGGTTCAGGTTCCTGGGGTCACTGTTTTTTCAAAATAAATTAGGAGACTTTATGAATTTGAATACACCTCGTATAAAACTGAAGTAATAATAATAGAAAATTATTATATTATTTCTATTATATCAATTTCTATTATATATTTCTATTATATCAATTTCTATTATAAAATAATAGAAAATTAATTATATAAATAAAATAAATGTTTAAGAACGTGTGCCTTGCAGTTTGATTTACAAAGAAAACTTATCTATTAGGATAAGTCATTTAATAAGTCGCAAAACTGTATAAAGAAAAAAAAAACAATATCAAAATAAGGGCCTGAAATTCATTTTTCAACCCAATCTCTCTGTACATTCAAACACTTACCTAATCGCTTTACAGGTCTTTGAAAGCCATTAGCAAAGGAGTTTTCTGGCTTGTGTCGCAGCCAACGTGTAACCCCTTGGGCTACGGCTGCATCATCTGATTCGTAGGCGGTTCTCGAGAGCAACCGTAATCACGGATCATTTCTTCCACATACTGCACTGTCGCGTTAAGTTGTAAGCTCTACGGGACGATCTCTAATATTTCATCGATCTTTGATGAATTCTTGGATTCAATTGAAGATGACTTCCGATAATATACAAATCTCACAATAGACAGGACGCATTTCATGATTTTTGGATAGTTTTTTGGACTACAAAAACACACAAATGCGCATTGTTTTTCTTGCGTGCTCGTGCAACACACCAGTGGCTGTCGAATATGTCGTTTCTATGTAAATTCAGTTTTATATCCGTGAGCTGCACGGATACCGTAAGGTCTCTACCAGAGACTTTCAATAGGGAGACATGTCATGTACTTAATTTTCATGTAATACGGACTCTTAGGTGTTTCATTGGATATGTTCAGATGGCGCTGTAACGACGACGACGACATAGTTTCGATTATAAGTTTCGCTAGATGTTCAAAGTTTAGCAACGATCAAATCGACGAGCGAAAACCATCATAGAACTTGTCAAGTTGTTTTACTAAAGCACGTCAGTGGTGTGCTGCAAAAGTTTGTGCCAACGTCGTGGTGTAAAGCACCTTTCGTTCTTTAGATTTCCAACGGATCCTGAGAGGTACCAATCCCTCATAATGTCCATGAGAAATCGTGTATTTGATGTAATTCGTCTAAATGGACAATTCATTGGACGTAAATTGCTACCAAAAAAAAAAATACTTTATAAAATCAGGTCATTTTTTTTAGAAGTTGCTAATATTCTGATCCAGGTGTTTTTTAAAAAGTATCTAATAAATACTGAATTAATAATCAGAACATGATAATATTTTGTTAAATTGTTTCCTATGTCATTATAATTTACTATAAATTTTGATAAATTTTTATTTTCAATGACAACAGAATAAATCGAACTTTTTGTCGGTTGCTAATAATTTCGTCCGCACCTTATTATTATAATGACCACCTGACATGTTTATGCAAATGCGCGCACGGACCTCGCCACAATGTTGCTAGCGGGCCGGACCAATATAAAAAGGGAAGCTGAGTGTCGTCGACAACAGTAGACGTGTTCTATTCTTCAACTATGGGTAAACGACGCGATTTTAACAGCCTTCGAACGTGGGATGATTGTAGGTGCTCGGACCTATGGAGCGAGTATCAGCGAAACAGCAGCATTCGTGGGGTGCTCAAGAGCAGCCGTCGTTAAAGTGTTTAAAGACTGGACGGTTAGCCGGAAGACGGGGTCTGAACGTTCGCGTTGTGGCCGCCCGCGGATGGTTAATGATCGGACAGAACGGAGACTGTCACGACTGGTAAAGGATAACAGAAGGGCAACTGTGCATCAAATCATTGCTGACCTTAATCAGGGGTCCTCCAAAACGGTCTCTGAATGCACTGTTCGCCGCACACTGCATCGCAAGGGATACGGAAGCCGAAGACCTGTCCGCACACTTTTATTGTCTGCAGCCAACAAGCGGAAACGACTCCAGTTCGCTCAGGAGCACAAGGACTGGACTATCGAGCAGTGGAAACAAATCATGTGGTCTGACGAGTCACGATTCCAGTTACATCATGCAGACGGCCGCGTGAGAATCTGGCGGAAACAGCACGAAAGCATGGACCCCGCATGCATGAGTACAACCCTTCAGGTCGGTGCGGGCACTGTTATGGTCTGGGGAGTGTTTTCCTGGCATGCGTTGGGTCCGTTAATACGTGCTGAACAACGTCTGGATGGCACAGCATACCTCCGTATCGTCGCCGATCAAGTCCACCCTGTCATGTTGATGGCGTACCCCAATGGAAATGGCTACTTCCAGCAAGACAATGCGCCATGCCACAGAGCTCGTATTGTGCAGGAGTGGTTCCAGGAACATGAGGGGAACTTTACCTTACTTTGGAGACCCCCACAATCCCCAGATCTCACTCCAATTGAGCATTTGTGGGACGAAGTTGACCGAACCATCAGACGGCTGGATCCACCACCGTCCAATCTAGCACAACTTCTCAGTGCTATCCATCAGTCATGGTGTCAGATTCCTCCCACCACCTTCCAACATCTCGTGGAATCAATACCACGAAGAATCACCGCAGTATTAAAGGCAAAAGGTGGCCCAACGAGATACTGACGGGTGGTCATAATAATATGCTCACTCGGTGTATATTGTCATCATACTTTTTTACTATAGTAGCTACTAGCTGAGATGCCCGTCTTCGCCGAGCTTTTCAAGGCAAAATGAAAGCGGGTTATCAGTATCTACAGTATCTACTCTAGGTATATACCAATTTTGTTTAAGGACTTGTTAATTGTCATTGCATAAGCTGGGACTTGTTAATTGTCATTATAAGATGGGCGAACAGAAAATTGTCGACGTCGAACACCACAAAATGATCAGTCGCCTGTAACGGTATTGTTGGTATTAAAACGAATTGTTCTGCGTTATTCCTGCTGACTATTGTAGCTTGTAATGAACCTGATTATTCAGAATTGGCTGTTGCATTGCTTGGTACTCCAAACGTTCAACCTAATGACCGTCGACCCTACAATTTACCGACAACTTCGGACGTTGCTGTGGTTTTACCTGGCAGTGGAGTCAGTGCACATCGTGATATTATTTTGCGCCAGCGCACAGATGGTAGGATTCGTCGGATTTTAGAAAATCACCCATCTTATGATCCTCTGCACTGTGCTTATGTTTCCATACGGAACTCAAGGGTGGCATATTACCGTGCAGTCGAAGAACAATGCTCATAGCAAACGTGTTACAATACGCCCGTTTTATGCTTACCATCTTCAAATTGTCACGTACATTTTTAAGCTCGGTGAAGACGGGCATATGAAGGGTCTCCCAACATGAGCTGACCTTTTAATTTTTTAATAAAACCCATTTTTCATTGGAAAATTTATAATACTTTTGCTTCATTAAAAAGTAAAAACGTGGAGATTATGAATGATACAAAACATCTGACCATCTGAAAAATGACGCCCCGACCTTGGTACCATCTTTTGAGGAAATTTTCAATAACATGTTGATATAATTGTTGTGTCGAATTTCTTCTTTGAGGTTCTCAATAGTTTGGGGTTTATTGATGTACGCTTTAACCTTAAGATAACCCCAGAAAAAGAAGTATAACGATGTCATCTCACAATTTTTGACATTGTTAGGTGCAAAATATAGTTAACAGCCTATGGAAGAAGCGACCTGCTTACTGAAACTTTTGAAAAAATCAGTAAAAATTACGTACTATGTGCAGCACATTTCACAAATGAACAATTTTATAACGCCAGCAAGAGAAGCCGTCTATTAAAATCAGCAGTTCCCACCATTTTTACAAGAACATGAAAAACATCAACTCATGGTGCACCATCCACTTCACAATACCAAGAACAGATCATCAATGGCCTTTCCTCTCTTTGTACATCAGAAGTGCACTATGAATCATCCCAAGATGATCCCAAAGAGTCACTTCAGGAAGAAAAGACTGCAAGTGTCAAAAGAAAA